>JAUYWG010000020.1:1416512-1435729 GCA_034779775.1 Enteromius afrohamiltoni | reverse complement strand
ATACATAATACACACATACACTCATATACACACTATATTACGTATAGCAGCATCTCAGTCATACTGAAATAACATTGGTAGTCAAATACAAATGTTATATACATTTATTGGCAAAAAAGTGTAAACCCTAAAGAAGATTGGTATTCAAAACTGTTGCCATTTTGATTTTTCTATTATTCCCCCTTTTTTTTGGTACTCCTAGTACCGGATACCATTCAAATGTAGAAATCAATGCATTAAATGTTCCTTCATCAGACCAGCTGCCGCAGCTCCTGCAGGTTATGGGCCAAAGCAGCTGCCAACACTGTGAAACCAAGCAAGGACCACCAGGCGATCCAGGTCCCCCAGGCCCAACTGGCCCATCTGGACCCCCAGGGTATCCCGGCAGGGCAGGGTCTCCAGGATACCAAGGTCCTCCAGGGAGAAGGGGACCTGAGGGGGCAAAAGGTGAGAATTATGTCAATATGTTTTGAATTTTAATTTATCTTTTGATTATAAGTGTCTGAAAGGAAAATTCTGCTTGAATGTTTTTCTTATAGGTGATATTGGACCATTGGGCATGAAAGGAGCTAAAGGACAGGGTGAAATGGGATTGCCAGGTCCACCTGGTCCAGCAGGTATAAAAGCAAATCACAAATAATCCCCTTTTTGTATTATTATTATTAATAATTATTATTTTTTTGTCATTTGCAAACATGTTCAGAAGTAATTTTCTCTTCTAATTTTCAGGTTTGCAGGGCCCACGTGGCGATGACGGTGAGGGATATCCTGGGCCTTCCGGTTCACCAGGGAAACCTGGCACTCCGGGCTCCCCAGGCAAACGTGGGCCCCCAGGGCCCATGGGGGTTTGTGACCCATCCTCATGTTATCAAGCTTATGGCTTTCGGGATGATCCTTTCAGGAAAGGACCTAACTTTTAGCATGAGGACAGTGGGATCGTACTGATTCTGTACATTCTTTTCTCTCTCAGATGGACCTTTCTGGTGCTCAGCCTTGACCTCAAGAACTCATAACCTCTAAATAACGAAGATCTTGACTTTAAATATGTGATGTGTTTTTCTGTTTGAGAATCTTTTGTTGAATGTGTTAAATCACAAAACCATGGTTTTAATTCATTTTGATGCATGTCCTGGCAGCCCTTTTCAGGAGATCCAAAAACGTAGTCAGTTGAACTCTTGCAGTCTGAAACCTTTTTTGTGCAAGAAACAGACTACAAATTCAATCATTACTTGGTGAAAATGCTTTCAAACATAATGCATGTTCACATACTGTAGACACATCTTTGATTCTCTCGTGTCCTGTGACCAATTTAATTTTCATCTTGGTGAATTGTTCCTTTGAAAAAAAATTGCTGTATCCACTGCACTGCCCTAGGCAAGCTACCTCTGTACAGGATGTGAAGCAATTTCTATGGGCTATACGTTGAACACTTATGTTCAAATTTGAGAATACTTCTGCTCAAGGGCTATTTGTTAGTTTTTCTAGGAACATTTTTACTACTATTGTTATTATTTAATTCTACTTTGATTAATTGTTTGAGAATTTGTCTTGTAGGTTTTTAGCAGTAATCCTAGTAGTGTAGTTTTGGCATGTCTATTTTTTGACTGGATAGATTTGTGCAAAGAGCTGCAATTAACATCTATTTATTATTTAATGTTTCCTGTTCATTTTCTTTTTCGTTAATGCACATAGGCATTTTAGCCATGCTGTGTTTTTTTTACTGAATTGATAATTTCATTTGTGCAGCTGACATTTGGAATTATTAAAATTTAAATAAATATTTTAGAATTTGAGTAATTTAATCATCATTTTACTTCTCAAGTTGTTTCTTGTTGGAGATCTCATTTAAGATATGTTTCCTGATGACATTTTGAAAACATTGACCAAACCATGTGGAGGCGGTGCGGTAGTGTTGACGGGGTGATTTAAATGCTCTTTATAGTTCCTCGTTCAGGATGTGTGCTGCATTTTCAGGGTAAGTCACAACGTTGCATCAGTCCTGTCAGGGCTGCTGAGAGTTTCACAAACTCCTACCACAGGCATCGGTGAGTGAAGCCAATATCTGATGCTCAGGATGAACCTTTATACAAATATGTATATATATATATATGTATATGTGTATATATATATATATATATATATATATATATATATTAACTGTGTTATTATGTGTTTCCTTTTAATTTTATTGCAGCCTAAATCTGACCTGATCAACCAGAACGATGGATATAGATATAAGTGACTACTTGAGTTTTTTCGATGAAGTCAATAACACAGGATACACAGGGCAAGTCGTAACCGGAGAGGTTCCTTTATGCAAGAAAAGTGACGTGATCCAGTTCGGAGCAGCATTTCTCCCAGCCTTCTACTACACCAGCTTCTTGCTGAGCTTGGTTGGAAATGGACTAGTGCTGTGCATCATCTACAAATATGAGAAGCTCAGCACGGTAACCAACATTTTCTTGCTCAACCTCGTCATTTCAGACCTCATCTTCACCTCCAGCCTACCTTTCTGGGCAGTCTACCATAAATCTGAATGGATCTTTGGCAGAGGCCTTTGCAAGTTGGTGGGAAGCTGTTATTCCATCAGCTTCAATAGCTCCATTCTCTTCCTCACCCTCCTGACCTTTGACCGTTACATTGCGGTGGTCTACGCCATCTCTGCAGCCCAGAGCAGGAGGAAGGTGTATGCGTTTGTGTCATCCGCAGTTGTCTGGGTGCTCAGTTTTTTGGCTAGTATAAAGGACATCGTTTTACACAATGTGATGAAAGGTGGAGAGAGCTGGCTGTGTGAAATGAGCGGTTACCACCAGAAATACCTCACAAAATGGGAGCTAATTGGTTATTATCAGCAGTTTTTCCTGTTCTTCTTGGTTCCTCTGGGTATCGTGTTGTACTGCTACATCCGCATAACCATCAGGATCATGTCCAGTCGCATTACGGAGAAGTGCAGGGCAGCCAAACTCATCTTTGTCATCGTCTTCACCTTCTTCATCTGCTGGACACCTTACAACGTGGTCATCCTGTTGAAAGCCATCAAGACGTCCTATGGAGACCCGAACGATTGCTCAAACACCCTCGACTATGCGCTATACATCACGCGAAACTTTGCCTACCTGTACTGCTGCATCTGCCCGGTCTTCTACACCTTTTTGGGGAAGAAGTTTCAAAACCACTTTCTGAAGCTTCTGTCCAAGCGTGTCTCGTGTCTGAAGATCGATGCTGCCATGCTTTCAACAACCAGCAAAACCACATCAATCAGGAGCCCAAACACTGACTGCTGAGCATACACGACTAACAAGACAAATGCGATGTGTTGAGAACTTTGTTGTTAGCAGGATACATATGCGGGCACCAAGATAAAGAAAAAAGCGAAGAAAGAAGTGTTTCCTTTGAATGTAACGTTGATAATAAAACAGCATTGATAATAATTGCAGTATTTTACTTTTTGTCCGATGTACATATGTAAATATTTTGTTACAAATAACTTGATTTTTTATTTTTTCTAGTATTGGGAACTTTCAAAATATGTTTTTGAATGTTCCATTGATAAAAATTTGATAACTTTGATAACAAAGCCCATTCTCAAAATCAGAGAAAAAAAAATAGCTTCTGTGATGACAGATTGTCATTTCAACATACTGTGTATTGTATAACCTCAGTCCAATCTATAGGATCCTTTGCTATTAAATCTCTCTTTATGTATTTTTCTGTTTTGTATAAAAATATTGTTGTAAAGATTGTTGTACATTTTAGTGCCATTAAATGCTGTGCATTCTAAAAATATATATTGTAGTGACAGGAAGCTTGCTGATATTATCTTTTCTATTTTTTTTTTTAATCTGTTCTTGAAACTCACACATTTGTTCCTTTTAAAGTTCTCTGAAATGAGCAAACTTCCTTTCTTGTCAACACTTAAATACATCCTGTTCAGATCATTGTGATTAATCTGATCTTTATTTTAATTATAAACGCATTCTCTGTAGTGCATTCTTCTGGTTCTCTAAAATAATTTTAAGGCATGACAATAAATCATTATAAATATATGTTTGGTTGTGGTTGTTTTCATTTAAGACACAAGCAATGTTTTTTAATTGTCCGTAATCTTTTCAGTGCATAATACTAACCATCTTTAAGTCCCTTGGCGTAGTTTGATTCAAAAGTAGGTCACTAATGGTGATTTCTGGGTATTTATATGCCTGTTATCAGCAGCTTTACTGTTTGCAATTATATTAGTAACTAAATAGCTAATTTGCTCATGGCTAATTGAATATTTAAGACATAATTCAGTCAGTGATGTCTGTGAAGCTATGCAAAATGTTCCCTCGACCAGATCTTGCCAAATAATAATGTTGCTAAATTCTGCAGAAATACACAGTACAGTATTTCCAAATGAGAAAATTTGATTCCTGGTTCTAAATTCTGTCAATTCTGAGAATTGATTCTTCACTGCAATTCTCTGTTGTTTTTTTGTTTTTTTTAATGAAAAATTGAGAGATCATTCATCTTGCCATGACCCCAGGGTATGAGTAAAGACTATAGACTTTAGTATAAAGCAACTATATTTAGGCCATGGAACTGACAATTGAGTGTCCTACATTTCGGTCAAGTTCAGCATTCAGTGACTGAAAACAAACACCACTATGTAATAATCAGCGATAAGCATTCATGTATGGCTTATTTTGAATGTTTCAGTGTGATATACCATAACACTGAGTTATTAGAAATATTATTGTGATTATGCAGTGGCGTAAAATAATCAATTAATTGAAACAAACCCTTCTGTTCTCGGAAATGAATCTTAATGAGGCCTTGATTACAACTGCTGCAAAGCACTGAACATTATCAAATAGAAGAGCATATGTTTAATGACGAGATTAAACTATTTATTAATTAACTGCAGAGACGGTCTCTTTAATCAAAAAGACGATAATCTAGAAATCAGGTATCCCCAACTAAGCAAGCCAGAGGCGACAAGAAACAAAACCCCATCCATGAGAGAATGGAGAAAAAAAAACCTTAGGAGAAACCAGGCTTAGTTGGGGCCAGTTCTCCTCTAGCCGGACGCTCAGCACTTAATTTCCAGTTCAATATTAAGCACATGTCAGATTGTGTAAAGGACTTATAGTGTGTGTGTTTGTGTGCTTTTGGTTCCATTGATCTGTCCACGGAGCTCATCTAGGCGTTTTGGTCTCTGATGAAGATCATCTCTTTGTGCTGGTACACCATCTGATCTGGATATGGAATGAGAAACAGAATAAGAGAGAGACTAATATTAGCGTTGATGCCATTCTTTTACGATGCAACAAGTACATTGTGTGTTAAGAGGAGTGTTCCAGCTCCAGCTGATCTAATTAATGCAGCCTAACAATCCTTTAACTGATTTGATTAATAAATATGTATTAGTGTTAAGTAAGTAAAGTGTTAAGTGTAAGCCAGATTTTGGCATAGGTTTTATTAGTTTAAATGTTTAAGTCATAATTAAATAAAAGTAGCCTACTTAGATATTGCTTTTTTATTTTATTTACATATGTAACTTAAAGTAATCCAAAAGTAAAAAAGTCAGTTACATTACTTTTAAATTGTGGTACTTGGATTACATTACTAAATACTTTTTTTAGGATTTAAAAAAATTGTAACTGTAATGGAATACATTTAAAAAGTAATCTTCCAAACCCTTATATGTGCATACACAGTAAGTCAAGTCAAGTCACGTTGAGGTTTTTTTTAGTCATTTTTGCTGCATGTGTGGACGTATAATAGAAGAATGATGTGTCTCACAGGACCATGGTGCTACATTCTAATTGAACAGTAATATAAATATTTAACAATAGAATTATAAGCAAAATTGACTGAGTATACATATCTTATAAATAGTTGGCAATACACACATAATCTTATACTGTACAAGAAGTTTACATGAATATAGTATGAAATTGTGCAAAAGAGATATTGTATGCGAAGCAGTACAGGGTGCAAGATGATTTTTAGTGCAAAGCACAAGTAAACATTTAGGCTATTATCAAAACTGGGTCTATGTGGCAGATATAATGTCTAGTGCACAAACAGAGGTATATTTGTGTTTCTTTATAACCTTTAATTTAATATAGGTACAATATCTTTCTAAATTCATATTATAATCTCTTCTAAATACATATCTTTCCATTTTTCCACAAACAAGAAGCCCAGAAGCACTTGTTCACTAACAGCATCCTGTGAGTAGCATTAAATCACTTCCAAGCCCGACCACCCATTTATCCAATCAAATCCAGTCACCACAGGAACGACCAATCAGCAGCCAGTCGCTTTCCAGACATCCAGTCAGCGTTCCGGCAATCAGCGGGGAATGTGCGTACGTGCACGGGTGGGGTGAATGACGTAACCACGGTCATAACTGAGGAAAAAAAAACAAAAATCAATCTGACGGAGCGTTTCCATTGGTTACAGGCTCCTGGTACCCAGGAAAGAGGATGTAGCATCTGCTGCGGTAGCTTAGCAAACAGGGCAAATGTGAGGAAAGGGCGGCTGTTATGCGGGTAAATATGGGACGGATAATGGCCATATGAACGAGAAGGTGATGATTCACCGGCAGGTGATACTGACCCAGGTGAGTGTGTGTGTATTACACTGATGTACCGCGATTTGTTATGTCTGTTGCGAGAGGCAGTGGTTGACAGTAAGGTAGCAGTGAGTAGGCTTCAGTAGTGTAGGGCGCTGTGATATAATGCTGTTTAAAAAGCTATTTCGATTTATTTTGCCTGGTGTTATTCAGATGTCGTTAAACATCAGTCGCGGCCTCGCGCGTCTTTGTGTGGTGCGAGCGCGTTTGCGTGCACGTGCGTGTGTGTTTGGCCCAGATGAGCATCCTCATTCCTCAACCCTAAACTCGACACAGCAACACTACATCTAAAGCCATATGCAGTATGTATTATTGTGTGTATGTGTATATATATATATATATATATACATCTGAAGTTTCTTCTTTTTTTTTCAAAAGCAGATAACTCAGTTTTAAGCAATCATGTTTTTATTATGTTTTATTGTGTTTCAACTGCAGTTTTATTTTAATTGGATTAATTGAAATTAATTGGAATGCACAATGAAAAAAACATGAGTTATCTGTTTTTGCAAATGAAATCTTCCTACTTTCAACATTAAAAACTTTTTAAAATGACTTTTTTAGATTGTTGAAGGTTAGGTAAATGTAGCAGGGACACTAAAAGTTGGAATGAAATTGGATTACACCACTACTAAAATATCTACACCTAAACTCCATCCTAAGTGAATGCAAATGAAGTTATGAACTCAGACAGCCATAGGTCGATAATAATTTTTGATTACATAACTGTTCGTGGCTGTATGGCAATACAGCAATTTAAAATCTGATGAAAATATTTATGAGCTGTTTTCTGTCTTGAAGTAACAAATGGAGCTCATCAGAACAATGATGCCATATGAAATTCAATAATAATAAAAACAAGCAAATAACATAATGGATGTAAAAGCTGATGTCTGCGACAGATGATAAGCTGGTTGTCCGTGTTTAGTTGGGGACGCGTGTTCATTACTCAGGGGTCGTTAAGAGCAGGAATCATTTAGCCGAGGAGCAGAGATGAGGTAGATTAGTATTGATTCACCTGAGACCAGCAGTTTATTGATCCACTCTAAAATCAGAAAAGCTTCAGAAGAGGAAAAAAGGCCTTGTTCTTTTCCAGGCAGAAGTGCTTCCTGTTAAACGACTTTTACATTATGACATGGATGGTATTGAGTGAATAAACTTCATAGGTTTTTATTTATACATGACATTTACTGTAAGTAGGGTCCCAGAGTGTCTGCTTGTATCGGATTTCATGATTATGTAGTTTTATAGTGCATTATTTTCAGTAGTATGTCCTATAAATTAAATATTTTGGAACCGTTTACAAGGTTTCTTTTGCTAATATTTGTTGATTACATTAGTTAACATGAACTATGAAAACACTTCTAGTATTTATTAGGCTAATCTTAGTTCCTGGTTTAGTGGACCAAAGTTGCCATGAACTATGAATATTTTAATTAACTAATGCTATTACATATGTATTTATTACATCTACAATAAAACTAAAATGCATGCTACAAATGGTATGTGAAAAACTGATGTCACAAAACTTGGATTTTTAATACAGTTAGTGGCATATTAATAATCTAAAATATAATTAATTATAATGACATGCATTCAAATGTCTAATCTAAAATAATTTTATATATATATATATATTTAGCTTTTTTTTTATTCCAGTTTTATGCATGCATGCAGATTTGTATAAGTGCATTGACATTTATGCATTTAACTTTTGTCCAAAGTGACGTAAAATAGAAGACAAAAAACCAAAGGCACAATACTGTCAAAATACAATGCATACTATATTATATTATAATTGGCAAAACTGCATTTACGCGTATGCATTTAGCAGATTCTTCAGTACAGTAAAAGAGTATAAGCAATTCGTCACAAAACCAGAATTAGTATACAAGTCCAGGTCTGTCATAAACCAACTGCAAGGTGCAAAAATAGTATCACAGTAGTTATGCTATTACGTATTAATGCAAGATGTTAGCAGATTTTATGTGGCGTCCTGTGCCATGCTAGAGTCTGTTCACGTCACAGAGGAGATTACATACTTCAGATCTTTCTAACAGAATTGTGGCTTGATCTCTGTAGTCTGGGGAGAAATATCCCGCTCCTGTAGGCCTGCGTGCTCCGTTATGTAAGTACATTAAGATTCTCTTGTTTCATTTTGGCACGGCGAGCCTGACGCGGCTCAAGCTAATGCATCTCATCCTGCGAGAGACACAGACACACACAGTGGTATTTAATGGAGCCTGTCCCTGGGGCCTTAATGATTATAATTAATTTATCTGTGTCAGTGTGATTGCAAGGTGCATTGTTAAAGCTTCCTTTCATCTTGTAAACACAAACACACCCACAACGATGTCCCAACGATTCAATCAGTGTTGCAATTTGCATTCCTACTATTTTCTGTCAACAAAAAAGAGTAAAGCAGTGACCTCATTACAAAAATTGTTATCTGTCCTTTCGTTAACCTTTATGAGGGTCACGTGTGTCTGCGCCGCCGGAGTTCTGCTGATGATATTACTGTGCTGCGATCGGCTCTCTGCCCTGTGCTGACCTTACTGCATTGGCCAGGAAATCACGGCAGATAAAGCCCTGTTTGTTTTCATGTTTTATGTGCTTGTATTTCAGTTCAGTGTAATGCAATTTCAGACATCTTCGGTCAGTCAACATAAAAAATATATTCTGGAACAACAAAAAAAGAAGTTATAAACATTGCACTGCTAATCTGAATTTGGGGTCACTAAAATGCTTTTGAAAGAAGTCTCTTTGTGTGCGTTTGTGAGATACAGTAAAATGCATTAATACTGTGAAATATTATTGCAATTTAAAATAACTGTTAAATTTATTGAATGTATTTTACAATGCAATTTATTCTTGTAATCCAAAGCCGAATTTTCAGCATCATTACACCAACACCAACACCATCATGTGACACCTCAGTGTCACATGATTCTTCAGAAATAATTCTAATATGCTGATTTGCTGCTCAAGCAAGTGTTGTTTTTTTTTAAAAACTGTCAATTTTGCAATTCAAATCAAAGATATTTATTTTTAGCCCTTAGGGACTTTATTGTCAGAAAGAGTCACATGAACAGAAATGGCAGATTGGAGCTTGTGTTGAAACACATAGGTTATATATATTTCTCAAATGCTTTGCTTTTGTGCAGTTTGGTGTAATTTTTCACTCTCTCAGATTTCTGGTCTGAATTCTAGCCTCTTTTCAAAATGATCTGTGCTGCGAGTCGGCCCAGTTTATTCGAGGGAGCTGAAACTGCTAGTGATTCTGTGTGAAATTGGATTTGCTGCGTGTCCTTTGTGAATGCTTTTGAATGCTGAGATTACTGTCTACAGTACATCTTTTGCCCAGTGCAGTTTTACAAGGGCTTCAAGTGCATGTTGTGTGAGTTTTGATGCACTGCAGGCTTCATGCAAACTGGGCTAGTGAGGAGGAGGAAGTGAGGCCTTGGCTTATGCTGTGAAAAAAAAAAAGTGCTATGTTTTATGTGGCTTAACATTACAATTATACCAAGTTATCTGGTTGCTCGAGCATTTGCTCACTGCAGATTAATTTTTCTGCTAAAGATTTAGCACATAACTTCATAGTTTCATAACTTTTTTTTGCTTTTAATTTTGTTTTTCATCTTTAATAGGTTGCCCCCTATTAGTCAACTAATCATTAGTCATCCGGAGGAGGCATGGTCGACCAAAATTTTATTAGTCACAGAAAAAAAAATCAACATAGGTCAGTATTAGCAACATTACATAGCTCACTAACTCTTAAAATACTGCATAATTTTTGGCCATGCGAATAAGAGTATTGCATATTTTAAGTCAGACTATAAGTTTATTTGTGTGCACTCACAATAACAATAAAAGGCTATTTAAAAAAAATAATGCAAACAGGATCCACTTTCTGTTATCTCGCACTGTGAACTTGAGATAGAGCGTGAGATGTCTACTTTCAAGTGAAGTAATTGAAATGAAAAACAAATATTTTCAGATTATGGAATCCGTGTGAAACATGCCCACAGGCGCATCACTACTGTGGGGATTACGAGTCAGTGTTGCCGACTTCATCTTTTACTTCGAAACAAAGAAAGCACTTGTTCATCAGTGAATTATTAAAATGTTAGTGCAGCCTTCTTACCATTTTTTTTTTCCTGACACATTTATAATCATAGCTTCTGCCGGTGCACTGTGGCAAGCTTTATGAGTGCACTTCAGCACTTTAGAGGCTTTGTAGGCAATTAAAGTTTCATTAAAACTATTTAAATGGTTTATTAATATACATGCAATTAGTTGACTAATGCTTAAAGCGACTATTAGTCAACCCAAAATATCAACCCTAACAATATTACTATTTTTAGCCATTTTATGTCAAACATAGTCCGCTTCTTCCCTCTCACGAGCCCTTAGGGTTATTCACCCTAGGGCTCAGCAGCCCTTCTAACCCTGAGTTTCTCCTCCTTTAGCAGCACACCAAATCTGCTTCACTTTAATCACGCTGACAAGCCCAAATTCATAAAATGATACATGAATTTATTTCATTTTGTATTTGTTATTTAATATCAAGATATGTTATATATAGTGACATTCAGTGTCTGATAGCCATAACAAAACAAGGTGGCCAAATTAAAAAAAATAATTATAATAAATAAAGTGGATATTTGAATTAAATCTTTGGTCAATATTAAACAAAGATGGGATCGTTGATTATCAGGCCTCTGGTGCCCTTTGCAGGCATTCTATTACATTATGTATTTTTACAGTGTTATTTAATGAAACCATAATTAAACCATATACCATATATTGCCTCGTTTTTTTTATATAATACATTTAACGACATGGAAACTGCAATGTGAAGTCCAAATGCGTTGTTGTTGGTGGTGGTGAAATCACCGACAATAAAACACATTAGTCTACTAACGTCAGTCAAAAATGTTTCACAGGACTATAAACTTATACCTGAAATTGAAGCACTGGCTTCATCTTGGCTTTTTTTTTCTTTCTCTGTGCCGGGTTGCGCTGATGTCTTTTCCCTGATATAGCCTGGTTGTCCATCAATTATGATTATTTGTATTCAGTCACAAACATAGGTGAGAGCGAGTGCACGCGAGATGCGGGTGTGCCTACATTCTGCTTTTAACTTTTTTTTTTTTTTTTAGCCTATTAGCCTATATTTACCCTATAAAATGTGTGTGTTCAATAACCTGAAAGTTCAACTTCATTACTCTTCATTAGCTGCGTTTCTAGTTGGTTTGTAACCAGACCGATAAACAAACACAACAGACTAGTTAACTTTGGTCCAGGCGCAAACGCCCGATGAAACAGTCCATAGACAGTTTGCGCGATCACACAGTGAAAGTAAAAAACAAGCGTGAATTCAAACACAATTTCAATACTTAACCTAATTGACAGTGGCTCCCCGATGCCCGAAACCCAAACATATTTCTGAAAGAATGCAAAAGCATTTAAATATATTTTTCCTCCCTATATAATAGCCCGACGGGCAGGGCTGAGATTGATTTTGGTAGCCCTACTGGAAGACACAATAGCCCCGGGACGTCAGGCTAGCAATTTTTTTTTTCAAGATTTTGAGCTTATATATTTATGTTTACATATATAAAAATTAATGCCAACATTAAGAAAAACAAGAGCTTTGACAAATTATTTAATCATTAAAATTTTATTATAATTATATAATTATTTTAATTATTATTATTATAATAATAATATTATATTATTAATATATTATATTATATTAATTATATTATTATATTTTTTGAGATTGGTTTTCAAAAAGATAGCCATAAAACTGCTTAATATTGGTGCCACTAATCAGTCGACCCCTAATGTAGTGTTTTTATACTGTGATCTAATGCCATTTTGACAATATGGGTTATGAAAATTCAAATTGTTACAATACAGACCATGTGTTGTATGAAAGATGCATGAAACCTGACACGTCGTGTATTGTGTTGCAGACCAGTTATCAAGTTACTATACAGCCAAAGATCGGTTTTATCATATTACTTTAAAACTCTGTGAAGTGATTTTTTATTATTGTTATTTACCTTCTTTGAATCACGAAAGCCATGGTGGGCATATGTTGTACATGCAATATTTATGTTTGGGATCATGTTTCTAAATGTATTAACATTTACATTTATGCATTTGGCAAGTCACTTCAAGAAAAATAATAGAACTCATGACCTTGGTGTCGCCATGCTGTGTTGTTTTAACTAAAGCAATACTGCTAAAGAAAGAAAATAAATCTAGATAAACTCTTCGGTTTACCTCGATAATTGATAAAGCAGTTGTTGGATGACTATTCGATCACTGTAACCCATCTCAGCGCAGAAAAACCACATGACCCAGTTTGATCCTACACAGATTTTGGCAAGCCACAGAGACGAATATGCCCTGGCCTGTGGTTTATTCTACACATGCATCTGTGAGGTTACCGCCATATCTGCTTCTTGCTGCTTGACTGCCTCTTGTTCTTTTAAGCAGTCACATACAGGAAATGCTTTCTTTAGAAAATGCATGCTAGTGTGTAAACGGAGAGACGGAGGGAGAAGTCGTGAAATGTAATGTCTGTAAACCCAAACAGACTAAATAACCCTGTTTATTTCTGGGATTTACATTACATTCATATTTAGTCAATTGAAAACGGGATATAACTCATGCACTGAATTAAACATGGCGTGCTGTGAGGTGATTAGACAAAGAAGTACCACTCTACAGTGTTGTTTTTTTCTGAATAGCCACTCTTTCACATACTGTTGTTTTTAACAGCATTATATAGTTTTGAATTCAGTCTTTATAACATACACACTAACACATCATATTTTAGGGAAAGAATGGTTATTGTTATATTAATACTTTAGCAAAGACACATTTATAAGGTTACAAAAGATACATTTTTCATTTACTTCAATAGTTTCAAATAAATGCTGTTCTTTTGAACTTTCTGTTTATCAAAAAATTCTGAAAAAAGTAAATACTACTGTACTAATGTGTTTAGATAACTACTGTACATGTGAGCTTCAATTCTTTTCACCTGTCAACCATGATTTTCATGTACCGTTTCGGACAGGACTAACACCTGTTTATTACCGAGGTGAGAGGGTGTGTTTTGTACATCTGGGCGTCACAGAGATCAGGCGCTCTGTATGCGTGCATTGCTACAGTCATTCAGATTGATTACAATCAGTATAATCACAAACACCATGGTGAAGATGAATGGCTTACTTTAGTTCAACTATTATGATTTGTATTTGTAGTAAACCCATGTTTACTTTTGATAATTAAAACATATGTAACTGAGTGCAGAAATGAACGCGAGTAATCTTACTTGATACTGATATTACAATAGTCAGTCTTAACAGTTTACGTGATCTGGCTCTTTATTTGTATTTATTTATTTATTTTATATATCAAAATATATTAAATGTGTGTGTGGTAAGAGCATCTACAGCATATTGCGTTGGCTAAAAGGAAACGCGTTGTGAAAAATAATATCACAGACATCGCATTCGTACTCTAGATTCATCACAGAGGTTGTGAGAGAAAAACACAGACATGGCAGATTTAGACAGGATTAAAATCACCAAGTACATCTGTGAAACAAAACATTCTCTAACGACCCCCTGTAAAACTAGTTTTATCCGAATATCCGAATAGAGCTTTATAACTTTTAGTCAGTATTTAGGTAGCACACATATTCTGAATGCCTTTGGCAGAATTCCAATGAGCCATTTTAATCTAGATTAATTCCAAAATTCCTAATTAAAATAGAAAGCAGTTATTTTAAATTGTAATAATATTTAATTATATTTCACAATGTCGCTGTATTGTTTAAATATAAATGCAGCATTGGTGTGCATTTTCAAATTGCTGCACAAAAAAAGATAGCTAAAATAAAGTCTTTCAGACCCCTAATTCAGCATGCATCCATTTTCTAACATTGTTCAATACAGTTGAAGAAGACGCCATGTCTTTTGCTATAGATCAATCCTCTCGACCCCATGTAGGTGCCATTTATCATATAATGCACTGTTCTAGCTCCTCAAACTTGTCCCGACCTGTTTTGTTTTGTCTTTTTCTGATATGGCTATGAAAAACCTGCATTTACTGCAGCATCTGAACCCCCCAGGACATGATTGTTCTTTTTAATGTTTGGATTTGCATACCATATGTTCCACAAGAGCATTTATTTTACTCTTCCCTATTGTTTTTTCTCAGAACTTGTACCAGAACAGGTTTCTCGGGCTAGCAGCTATGGCCTCTCCATCTCGCGCATCTCAGGGCAGGCGGCGATGTAAGGACCCGATTCGACACAGTTTCAACCCTGAGCAGTTCCCTAATGTGGACTTCCAGAACGGCATACCGGAGGAGCTGGCAGCGGCTGTGCTGCGCTCCACCAGCGACACCGACCTCGTGACCTCCCACTGCCGCTCCACCCTCACCGTCAGCACCTCCAGCTACACCATCGGCCAGACGCAGGACATCACACTCAGCTGGGACATCAAGGAAGAAGTGGATGCGGGTGACTGGATTGGCATGTACCTCATTGGTGAGCGTTTTTGGTTGCTTGTGTTTTATGTGTAGGGTGGGTAAGAATTGTTAAAGCTGCAGTCTGCATGTTTTGCCTCTTTGTTGCCATATCTGTTTGAAAACCTGGAATTGCAGCTGTGTGCAGAACTATCTTCCTTGCAATGCTTCGGCATGGCTCCAGTGGATGAATCAAATGATTTTACTGTACTTAGCAATCACAGATTCGAGCCTACGTCTTGGACAACATGACCCAAATAAGAATTTTAACTGTATATTGCCATCTGCACAAGTAAGGAGTTTGCCATGTTTATTCCAACCAATTTAGGAAAAAAAGCATTACAATAAATCACACTAACAATGGTGATTTAATATAAAGATTAATTAGCTCATATCGCATCAAACCGTGCAAAAAATATTGTTATTGTTATACTTCATTTTCAAATTATTAATGTTAACAACATCAGCATTGCCTGACTACAAAAATAGGGTGTATTACAGTGTAGTTTTCAATTTAGGTATGATCTAATCTAATGACTTGCCATTCGAATTTCATATTAAGTCATTCTTCTACCCCAAAACCAGTAGTTTTAAATTGTAATAATATTTTTACAGTTTTTACTGTTATTTGATCAAATAAATGCAGCCTTGGTAAGAAACTACTATCAAAAACATTAAAGCTGCAGTTTTTTTGGGTTAAAAATGATTTAAAATTCTAACCAGCCAATATTAAAAACTATCACCTTACTTTAGAGTGATTTACAACGGTTTGCTTATAATCATTTTAGAATTTTTTCAGAATGATGTAGTTGGTTTCTGCTTTTTAAGAGCACAAGTAGAGTAAAAACAGTAATTGTAACTTTATGTAATTGTGACGGTATATCACTGAATGACACTGTTTCTCAGAATTTGCTTCTTGGTGTCTTAGAATTGCTATATTGCAACACATTGTGACTGATCATTTTCCTCCTAACTGCAGTCTTTTTCTTGCAATTGCAACATTATCTCACAGTGACACTGTATTAACTTACAATAAACTTACAACCACACATTTATACATTTTGATGTTTAGCATAACATACACTACGCAAGGTTTCTCACATTTTCAGCATATTAGAATGACTTCTGAAGGATCATGTGACACTGAAGACTAGAGTAGTGATGCTGAAAATTATAAATAATAAATAAATGTAATAGAAAAACTGTATGTTTTTAAAATATTTCACAATTTTTCACAGTTTTTACTCATTTAATCAAATAACGGAAGCCTTGATGTGCATGAAAGACTTCAAAAACATAACATAATCATTTAAAATCATTTAAGAAATAGTCATTTTGACTAGTAGTTTAAATAACTTATAACAAATTAACTTAAGTTTTACAATCATATTTTATTTAAACAGCACACATGATGTTTGCATGATATGTAATGTCATTGTATTTCAAAGTGGCTGGATTAGCTAGTACCAGCTTGTCAGTCAACTGAAGATTTCACATTTTCGCTGTAGACAGCACTGTGGGTTGCAATAGTAGCAATACAGATGTGTCACATGTCTGGTATCATAAAGGTTGGCCTTTAAAGGCTGTCAAATGCACTTTGAGCTTTAAAGAGTTAAAGGCTTTCTAGTTTTTTAAAACTATCATGAATGAATATTCACACATGTGATTTTCTGTATACTATAAAAATAAGATGCCTGTAAAAGGGTTTTCTCTTCTGTTTCCCTTAGATGAGGTTCTATCAGAGAACTTTCTGGACTACAAGAACAGAGGTGTGAATGGCTCCCACAAAGGTCAGATCGTCTGGAAGATCGAGGCCAGCTCCTACTTCGTAGAACGTATGTGTGTTTTTATAAAGCGTGCTTTTTAAATATTACAGAATTAAAGTCACTCATTTCCCACACACAGGATGCCATTAGAGCTGCTTAAGGTTGTTTGTGACTCTGCATGGCTGCTAAGGTAACAAACACCCCAAAGCAAACCACTTCCATGCTAAATATTTGTTTGATGATGTTTAGATAAGAGGTGTGAAGGGAAATTCACTCAGGTGTGAATGCTGCACGTAAAAACACTTCTTGTTTCTCATGAAAAGATTCCTGTGTGCTTCTATTAACATAAAGCTGTTTGAAGGTTATATCAAGCTACGCTGTCTTCGCTTGACAGTCCAGAAAGCACTATGATGTATTACACTGCAAGGCCATATGGCTCATAGGCTGCTGCTTTTTTCTCATTTATTTTTGGCACTTTTACTGTTACGGATACTAGAGAGAAAACGGCATCCAAAGGACTTGGGGCCTGGGCCAGTGGACAAAGGCCACCTCTTTGATATTGTGGCTCCTATATATACTCACTTTGCCCACTACAGCACAACATCAACTCTCTTTCATTTACTATCTTATATTATGTTGTCATTTTAATTTTCCTGGATTCAATTTTAATAAGCTACTTGCATTTTAATTTTAAAATCATAAAATGTTAACAATTTATTTAATATTTAAAAATGTAATCAAATGAAAAAAAAACCCATTATAAATAGTAATAAATGTCTGTCATAATTTCTTTCAAGTGTTTATATTGGCAGTGTGTAGTGGCAGCTTTATTTAAGGGAAAGTCTAATGCTATTTCATACATTCAGTGTGTGTGTGTGGTACATTTCTTCTATTGTCCTCATTTCTATGGGTAAATGTCATAATGTAAAAGATTAAATGCAAATGTATTGTAAATTATGTGATGGATGTAATACTATTCTGTGGGACTCAATTCCGCAAATTCCATCTGTATTTTGTACATTATGGAAATCTTAACCCCCTCTTAAGATCTTAACTGAAGATTTAATATTATTTATTTGAGAATGTTTGTGGTGTTTCAAGATTTAGTTCAGACCACTGTATTTCTGTTTCTTTTCCATAAAGAGGAAGTTCGGATGGGGACATAGTTTTTTACACAATAACCACAATCAGCTATTTTTTTATTATGAACGAAACCCATCACAACCTTTTTTAGACACTTCCTTTCAGCCTGGTGGAAACTAATGGAAGGGGCCTTAAATAAAGTACAAATGATACACAGACAATGCTTGGCTACCTGCTGTTTCTAGCTGATGACACAATTTGTCATTTATAGGGTGAAAATGTTTATCTTCTAGACAGTATTTTAGTAGCCCCATGTGAATAGATGAGTTATGTGCATCTAGAAAAAAAAAAATGTATATGTAAAATCTGCAAAAAGGTTCTCCCCTGTGACCTTTTCCTGTGCTTGGCTCTTTTTCAGCGGAGACTAAGATCTGTTTTAAATATTATCATGGAGTGAGTGGAGCCCTGCGGGCCACAACGCCATGTGTGACGGTGAAGAACCCCTCCGCACCGGTGAGACGTCTGTATCTTTTATTTTGAGTCATGATTCAAAACTCCAGACATCATGTCTTTAGATGAACAGTGGTGAGGAGCAGACGTATGTGTGCCGTGCTGCTGCATCATGTTGCAGAATGCTGCTGTCGCATTCCATCAAGACTTTTTTAAGAGCAGAATAGCCTTTGCCATCTGTTTTTTAGAGGATTAATGCTGCAGATAATCTCAGGTTATCATTTTGTGGCTTAATACAGGCCTACCTCCACAGTCAGAGTCAGCCAAACTCTCATTTAGTTTCTTATATTTATATGCATTATATTTAGTTATAATGCATATTAAGTCTAATATCTTGCCATTTTACTGTACTTCGTTTACTTTACTTAAAGCCGGCAAATACCACTTATAAATAATAACAATAACGATAGAGTTTTTTTCTCCAACAGCCATAATTTCAGATATCTGATTAGATGTGTAATATGAATTTAACTTTTTTTTTATTATCAGTTTGATTATTTTGATGGTACCTTACCTACTGATAAGTAACTGCAACTGCATGTCAATAGCCTTAACTAGAGTATTAGTAGTGTGCCTGCTTAATACAGTATGTAAGGGATAAAGAAGGGGCTTATTTTGCGATAACTACCGGCTGCCTCTGCATTATCCCGCTTATTATACGGCTACTTGCCACATAAGGAAAAAAA
>JAUYWG010000020.1:1383638-1407807 GCA_034779775.1 Enteromius afrohamiltoni | reverse complement strand
ATTAAGCTTTATTTATTAAACGCAGAGACGGTCTCTGTAGTAAGATGACGACAATCACTGGAAATCAGGTGTCCCCATATACAGTTACAGTTACGATTATCTGAAAACACCACATTGAGCTGAAACCTTTTCTCTGGTGAAAAAGAGCATAACTAAATTTGGTTTCCAGTTCATTTCTAAATTATAAAAAAAAGAATAAGAATATTGTAGGAAAATGTGTTTTGTTTGGCATAAGTTCTCAAATTTCACAAGGTAACAGATTGATACAATGAGCCTCATTTATAACACATTAGCATTGTGAACTGTGTAAATTGCTGTAAAACCATTCTTTTTTTAATGTGATGGTTATAAATGATTTACATTGATGAGCTCTTCTAAATTTCACCAAATAGTCAAGTTATTTTTAACTAGTTTTGTTAGAGACTATACTTAACAACTTTGCTTGTCTTATTTATCATTTCAAAATAATATCTAAAAATCCCAAGGTACATTTACATACATAAGATAAGACTTGTTTTCAGAGAATATGTCTTTGTACAAGTGTATTTTGTCAGATTGTAAGTATAAACAAGTAAAAAGCAAGTGAAAAATAAAACAAAATTCACTTAAATTTAGATATAATCCATTAAAACAAGCCTTAATGGTTCATGCTGTGCTGCATGAATAAATGTCTCTTGTTTCATTGATTATTAAATCAATTTAGCCAGAAAACAAGTCTAAAAATGACTAGTCAAAAAACGATTCAATCTTTTGTTCAGTTAAGTAAAAGAAATATGAATTAACATGACTCATATTCGTTCTCAGGGTTATATTTGACATAATATTTACCAGTATTTTATTAGTAGCAAGAGATGCATGTAATTGTGTCTTGTTTAAAGGCTTTTTGGATATTTTAGAAGAATAAAACAAACCTAATTGTCAAGAATTCGATTTTTGCAATAAAACATTATTTTAGGCAGATTTTAAAGTCATTAATTACTCACCCTCATGTTGTTTCAACCCCGTAAGACCTTTGTTAATGTTCGGAACACAAATTAAGATATTTTTGATCATATCAGAGAGCCATCAGACCCTCCATAGACAACAACAGAAACTGAAATTATCCCAGATCTAAAAACATAGAAAAAAATAAAATGACGGAAAACGTAAGTCAGGGGAGAAGAATGGTAGAGTTTAATAACATCTTTGTTTTCTTTGCACAAAAAAAGTAGTCTCGTAGTGTCACAAGACTGCCACTGATGTCACATGGACTGTTTTTAATACATTTTTGGATCTGGATCATTTCAGTTGTGTTGCTGTCTATGGAAGGTCAAATGGCTCAAAGGTCAAAAATATCATAATTTGTGTTCCGAAGATGAATGAAGGTTTTACGGATTTGGAATGACATGAGGGGTGACAGAATTTTCATTTTTGGGTGAACTAACCCTTTAAGTATAAACTAGTTAAAAACAAGTGAAATATGAAATGCAAGCCTTAATAGCTTGTGTAGTGCTGCAAGAATAAATGTATCTTGTTTAATTGATTTTTCGATTAAAAGTTAAAGGAATAATTATCCAAAAATTAAATAATTTTCTTACCCTCAAATATGACCTGTATGAATTTCTTTGTTCTGCCAAACCCTAAGGAAGACATTTTGAAAAAAGTTTGTAATCAGGCTCAGGTTTTGATCACCATTGACTTCCATAGTAGGAAAAAAAAATACTATGGGTGTCAATGGTGACTCAAAACAGCCTGGTTACAAACGTTTTTCAAAATAGATATATTTTTTTACTTGAATTACTTGAGGTTGAGTAAATGATTTAATTTTTTAATTTCATTTTCATTTTTGGGTGAACTGTACCTTTAATTAAAAAGAAATACCCATTAACATCCATTAATTGTTCTCAAAGTTGCATTTGACGTCACATTTGCAAGTATTTTATTACAAGAATATTATTCTTTAAAAGTATGTTTGTCTCGTTTTCCAGCTAAATTATATAAAAATCCTTTAAACAACATATATTTATATGTGATTCTTATTGTACATTCTGTCATACAAGGGCAATTGGTATGTTTAATCACATGATTTGGGAATGCCCTGGGGTTGCTGACTTTTGAAGTATTCTTCCACGTTGAGCACACAATCTGTTGTGGGAGTGTACATGTCACGTGTGTCTCATGTGGACGATTGTAACGACAAAGCAAAAGTAGCTCATGGGCGTGGTCACAAGAAATAATGACATCAGATTGATGTCAGCAACTATATATATAGTGTTGGTTATTTACTGAGTACTTTATCAAAGAGTATTTGTTTTCAGCATGACTTACTGCATTTAGTAGTAGACACTTTAAGCGTTCTATAGATATATGTCTCATGTTTGTGTGTCATGTTTTCGCAGAGTTTCAGTTCATATTAGAAACAGTTCGCGGAGTGAACAAAGAAAATTGCGCAATTTTTATTTTCCTTATTTTGCAAAAGCACACACTTTTGTTGTTACTGAGAGTGTACCTTAAAAAAAGTACACACCTAACAGATTTAAATGGTGTATAACACTTACTTGTTTGAGCAAAGTCAACAGAGTATTATTAGTGTCTTTTGCACTGATAAGATAAAGTCACGCAGGCATGATCCACGTTCTAAAGTTCTCTACTAAATGTTTCAGTTCCTTTGTCCTCATCTGTTTTTATTCTGAATTATTTATCTGACATTCAACATAAAACTCAGAAACGTGTTTTTAGCAAGTTTAACAGCTGCCAAGAAATTAGTAGTAACAAAATGTAAACCTCCACATTCTCTTAATAAGAAATGTTGGGTTCTTACATTTATAAATGTGGTATATCTCAAATTGTCTACTGCACGTATTCATGGGGCAAGAGAAGACACTATTCGATTTTGGGCTCAAACTTTGGAGAAACTCAAATGTCTACTGATTTGAAGTGAGGATATTCACCCTTTTCTTTTACACTCTGGTTTTATGACTTTTTATTTTTTACTTATTTTATTTTGTTCTTCTTGGTTCTTCTTTTCTTTATATTCACTACTATTTTATATTTTACAGTCCCTTTTTTTGTTTTAATTTCCTCTTTCTGACTTCAGGACTGTTGTATTACTTTGAAGATATATGGATGGATCTTTCTTGTACTTGGGGTAATCAGAAACACATTAAATTCGTTTTTCAGATAAGTAAAGACTTGTCCATTAATTTGACTCATATTTGTTCTCAGAGTTGTATCTGATATCATATTTAGTGATATTTACTGTGACAGGTCAGAATAAGATGCAATATCTGTATATATTTGAGATCTCGTTCAGACCAACTTCCCGCGCAGTGGTCATCAGCAGGCGTTTCAGGGAATCTCTGTCTTTAATGGTTGCAGGGACACTGACACAGCTGTTGATTTTGTTGTTGATGTTTCTGAATGATCTGGTGAAGTTCCCAGACTGTGTATATTGTGCTGAGTTGCACTGATAGTCCTTGCAGTTTTGAGCCGAGAGGATTACAACAACACTGCAGTCTTCCTGTGCCATGATCGTAAATCAACAGGCATTAGACCACAGTGAACAGACGTGTATGTGTGTATGTGTTAGATAGAGAGAGAGAGAGAGAGAAAGAGTCAACACGGCCAATCTATCTGCTGCTCTTTCTCCCTCTTCCTCTGCTTATTGCATTAAAGCAGTGACACGCGGTCAGTTAACGGTCTCTGGCTCTCATTGGGACCTGAGGGGGACACCAGCCTCTGCATTTATCACATTTAGGTGTCTGAGTGGAAAACTAGGTTTAAAGTTTGCTGTATGGTTATGGGAAATGGCCTCCTTACAGCAGCAATTATTAACCACAAAAAAACTTTTAAGAAACTAGCATTTTATAAAAAATAAAAAATAAACTCATTGGAAATAATTACTTATACCAAAGGGGGAGTAAGAGATTGTGTTTTTTTAACCGGCAGACAAAAACATAGATATATTAAATATGTGCATAATTTCTGTTAGTGGCATTAAACTTTACATTTCCTGAAGAAATGTAACTTTTAACTTTTGTAACTTTTCTTGTCTGTGAACTAATTATTATTATATGGTGTTGCTGTCCAGTTGCTATATGTTGGTTGGGTGATACATCTAACAACGTTATTGTAGTTTAGATTTTGTCATTATTTACTCTGTATTTCTATTTTCTATCTATTTTTTCAGTTTAGTTTAGCCTGTGAACTAGTTGTTTATTAATTTTGTAGTTTCAGTTTAACAATTGTTTGAGTATAATTTGTTATTTTGTCAAATTTTGCACTTTAAAACACTATAAAAATGTTCCAAAAAATATTTTCAACTTAAAATAATTTTTACTCCTGTCACGAGCCGCACCTCTGTGGTCCTCTCCAGCGATCGGCAGCGGGAACTGTCACCGGAGTACTAATGTTTCCGCCCGGACCCCCTTTTGCCCATGCACCTAGGCCCCAGCGCTTTCAGTTCCGGGGCAGACTGTATAAAAACAGTATTTCAGTATTTTAAGGGTAAACATAGCATTTTAGATTTAAAAATGCTAATAATAATAATTTGTGTCATAATTGACACTTTCAGACGTTCCCTAAGGTTTTTAGTCAGATTTAGTTCGCTTCTGAGAATTGGTTATTTAGTAAATGATGGAGAAAGTCTTCTTTATGGCAAATTAATTTATAAATTCATTTGGGATTTTTCATTTGCATTTTCAGTCATTTGTCTTAGGTTGAAAAAAGTAATTACCATTAAGCAGATTTCTATTCACATGCTTTTATGCAAATGTCAGGAGACAGCATACAGAACTTACTTGGTTAAAGATTGAATTACAGTTTTGGTAAGAAGTATTTTAATATAAAAAAATGTAGAAATGCAAAACTTTGAGGTTGCACACTTATGCTTGTGCAAATGTTATTAAAAAGAGAGATCTGAGAAATGCATTACTATGTGATAGATCACAGTTTAATCTGCTTTTCTTGTACAGCTTGTGATTTGAGTTGTTATCACACACACACAGTGTAATGTTTATTAAAGAGTATTTATTTAAAGTCTCTGCCACCATCTAAAAGCACACGCCATTTATCTAGAGAACATACAATGTGACTCCATCCTGCTCTTCCTCTCACACTCAGCTTGCGCTCTGGTAATTAGCCTCCGATCATTAATTATTAAACAAAGTCACAGATCTGAACCCATCTCATTATTTAAACATCACACTCACAACGACATTTTATGATGACACATAAATAGTAAATGTCAACAGGGCGCTTTTAAAATAGGGACCGGCAGCCCACAATATATACTCCTGTGTTTGTGTGTGTGTAACAGATCTGAAGACTCCTGTGCACATGAAGTCTGTATAGACAAGTTCAACACGAGAACAAACGCAAAACTTTAAGCTTGTTCTCCATGGTGACGGCGCGTTAGTGCCAAAGATAGATTGCCTTTCATCAGCGGGTCTAAATGTGATCTTGACTGATCATGTTTTTTATTTATTATATCTCATATTCATTTGAGTTTTATGTGCGTGTGCATATTTACAGCCTGCTCCAGATTTTAAGCTGTCATAAATGCAAATGTTGCTGCACTAATGCGGAGTCTTGGCCTTAGAAGCAGACTATGGCTTCAGTATGATAAAATAAGCAGGAAGCATAACTTAAGGGTTGTGAATAGTACATTTGTACCTGCACAACATAAGTCTAATACTAAAATACTGCCTATTGTATACTACATATCATTTTAAAATAGTATGTGAAAATAGCTTGAAACATTTTAGACAGTACTATGTTTTTGTGTTCCATATTTTCTTGCCTTGGGAAAAACTCATCACAGTTTAGTTTGTAACACCTTTCACAATTAACTTGCTTATTAGTGTACATATTACTAGCCTTTGTTATCTAATTATAATTATAAAGCACATATGAATACCTGGACATATTCTAGATTACTTATCTATATGCCCAATATTTTTAACTATCAAAATGCAGAAAAATTATTAAAAGTGAATATGTGTTCTTTGATCTAAAGTGTTATCTTCTAGTTTGTCTAGTTTTATTTTAGTTTTAGTATTTTAGCTTAGACATTCCCAAAGAGAGTTTGTAGTGCTGTCAAACAATTAATCGTGATTAATCCAATCCAAAATAAAGTTTTTGCTTACATGCTATATCTGTAATGTTTATTAATTATTTATATATAAATACACACACACACACAGTATATAAGAAAGTACTTATATATTTATATTATTATATTTTAAATTCTATACAAATAGATTTAATATATGAACATAGCATACTTTATTTTGTATATATTCATGTGTTTAAATTTATACAGTATATACAGTAAACACTCATATTTTTTGGAAAAAAACAAAAACAAATGTAAAACAACTTTTATTTTGGATGCAATTAATTGTGATTAATCATTTGACAGCACTAGCAAGATTTTTTACAACTTTTTTCTATCATTTTTTTTACAGTTCTGTATTGAAAGTTAATATCTCTCGATTTATTTTTTATGTCGTCACAGAAATGTTCTTCCATAGATAACAAATAACTGGACATGCACTAAATTACTGATGTTAAGTAACTGCCGTTTGACAACAATGTAGCATACTACTGTTTTTAAATGCTGTTTTCCAGAATTTGCATACAGGTAAATAGAAGTTCAATTTATTTGAAAAGGTGCTATTAAGCCATAAATAATCAAATAATCAAATAATCAAATAAAAAAAAATAATATATATGTTATTCCAAGCATACATCTTTTTCCACCTCTTTCTATCTCTCCCACTCTTAATTTCAGTCTGCAAATCCATCATGTTTTTTCAGCTTCCTTTTGAGATGCTAAACAAATAAAATAATGAGAGAGAAAGAGAAGGATTGAATCTCTTGTTGTTGAAGAGAAATAAATCTGAACAGGAATTTGATTGAAAGCTTGTCAAAACGAGCTCTTTCCATCTTACTGACTGGCTAATTTTTATTTGCCAGGATTAGAGGTCTAGACAAAAATTGCTTTCTGATTGCTTTATCCATTGTGATTGCCTCTGGGGTAGAATAGAGCAGCTTTATGTTTCACTCTCTCTTTATGATGTAGGCCACCTTTTGAAAATTTGTGTTGTGTGTGATAACAGATTTTGGTTCCTTGTTGCCATAACGCCCAAAAGATGCTGTATATTTTCACTGCTGCTCCACTTCTGCAATAAAAACTACAGAAATACACACACACTTGCACAAACCTGCATTCTATTTTGTTATCCATCTGCAAATGCTTAAAATTTTATGCACATATTTACAATTCTTTTTTATGCTCTATCCCAAATTAAGATTTTACTGTTTCTGACTTTTCAGTAATAAAGACTAAAACTACTTTAATTTAGTAAAAAACAAAACAAACATACATATATAGATATATTATATAAACAAAATAAATTATTTTGGATGTCATTAATCATGATTATTTGTTTGACAGCACTAATCAAAATTTTTTCAACCTGCGTTCTGTTAACCAATTTTTGTCATGTCAGATTTATATGTTTTGAAGTATTAATAGATCTAGACAGCTGTATTTAGACTCTTACAGTAAATACCTAATATGATGTTAGCCATTTTGTTGTGATGTTCAGTATTAATAAAAGTTAGTTAGCAGCGGTGGCTAACGGCAACAGCTCTTGTCCCCAGGGCCTTCTGCCACCCCTTATAAAACATCCCTCTCATAAAGCAGCCCCATAAACAGCTTTATTATCCTGGTCTCCACAACAGAGCACATTTCTGCACTCACACTGCTGGCAGTTCCTCCAGCTGGAGCGGGAAATTGAAGTTTTTAACCCAGTGTAACCCTGTGTCCTGCAGTTATATTTGGTTTCTTGTTGGGGCTGGTGTTGAGAGTTCTTTGGATTTTTGCACAAGCAGCTTTAAATTTGTTATTTTCTCTTAAATTGCCATTTCCATATCGGTGTGCAAACTGTCAAGGTCAGTGATGGAAAAATGACGTGTACCATTCCCTTGCAAAAACCTACGTACAGCAGCAATGTCAGCAGTTTTATTTAAGTATTATTTGTGTACTATAAATTAATGTGTTGAATTTCCTATATTCTCAAGTTTTTAATTAGTTAAAAAAAAGTTTATGTTTTTGTGATTTAAATGATTATTTTTACCCTATTTAGTGCAGAAACTCTTAATTTCACATTTTCATTTAGCTTTTTGACATTAATATATGTAACGCTCAAGGACAGTTCTGAGAGACCGGAATGATAATAAATTATATTTATTAGAAGAACACAATGAGGAGTAGATCATAGTTCAAATAATCATCAAAAGGGAATAATCAAAGTTCATAATGCAGTGATCTCCCTGATCCTTTAAACAAACGCTGCTGATTAGCACAGGTGTGCATCGTTAATAATCTGCAAATGGCTGATCCCGGATCAGCCGGTCATGCGGGCGTGACACTACCTTCCCCTCCCGGAGGGTGCGTCCTCGCACCTCAAAACATCCTCCATGGAATGAGAGAGGGGGTGGGTGGGCAACCTGGAGTCCATGCGAGGCCCCGTCACAGACTGCCTCCATGACGGCCTAGAAGACCTGACCCTCACCCTCGTGGATCAGGAGCCGTGGCAGGCCATGGTGGATCTGGAGCCTTACGCGGTCATGGACCCCCCCGCCACCCCCCCCCCCCCCAAATTTTCTTGGGGAGGCTCATCTTTTCTTTGGGCTATGGCTTTGGCAACGTGTGCTGTGGCTGTGGCTCTTGCAGCATGAACTCGGCCTGTGGCTCTTGCAGCGTGAACTCGGTATACATGGGCTGTGGCTCTGACAGCGTGAACTCGGTGTACATGAGCTGTGGCTCTGACAGCGTGAACTCGGGCTGTGGCACTGGCATCATTTATTACATAATTTCTTAATCGAATTTATTCAATATTCAATCATTAACGTATTTACTTACCGGCACTATGGCAAAGTAGGCATACTTCGGAGAATGCCACATTAAATACTGTACAATGTCTGTGTATATTCCTCTTCAAAATATACTATAGAAAAGAATCGTGGATCCTGTCTAACTTGATGATAATACAGTATGTGTTAAAACGAAGGTATTTGGATGAAAACTGTGTTTACTATGCATATTTTTATAATTGGTCCTTCACTATTGTATTTCCTGTGCTATGCCACATTATCCGGATGATGTTACACAATTGGTAAGGAGTGTTTTGGTTTCCTGAAATAAAACACTGCACATTTACACGATGTAGACATTGTTTGCGCAATGCTGTGGAACATTGAGATTGATCAGACTTAAAATAGCCCGCTTTTTCTTTCATTTTTACAGATGCTGTTACATAAACAGATTCTGTGTTGGATCAATGTAAGCGGTTTAGGTATCTTCTAAATATGTAACATTGATATCCTGTGTCTTGCTATTTTTTATTCATCAGCATGTGCCCCGTGCCCTCAAAAACCAGCTGACTCCATCAAAATGTCCATGATTCATTTTCTTACTTTCTGTTCCACAAGACCTTGGATGAGTGGGCTGTAAACCAGCATTGCAGTGACATACAGCGTTCAGATGGTGGCGCGCTCAACTGCATAGCTAAATTTATAATAACACAGGTCAACCTTGATGTTAGCATGCTGGAAGGAGCCTTGGAAGATATCCCATCCCACAGAGGACTCCGAAAACCCATTAAAATGATGTTTCAGCCCTACGTGTCTCTCAGGAAATTGCTAAAGCCTTACAAGTGTCTTTAAAGCAGCTACAAACTGTATTTCCTGGCCCAACCCCGGACTCTTTCATTCTCTATTCCATTAGTTATATTGTGCGTCTTAGTATGATGGGTGGGTGTGCAGAGATTTAGCTGAGATCAAAGGCTGAACGCCACAGAGATTAAAACCTAGCGCTTCCTTCTAGGCTAAACGTGGACTGCTAAGAATCACAGAGGACCCCTGAGTAGCGCACATGCTAATGCTAACCTTCACAGATTAGTCAATAAACATTCTAATGAGAATGCTGAATCGAAGTGTTTTAGTAAGTCATGTAAGAGAGAGTCTGGGGTCTAATTAGAGCACCGTTTGAGGACGAAGTATGTTTTAACTGAATCCTTATATTAGTGAATAGGCTACTAGGATACTACAAACTGCCTACTGATTGAAGCCAGAGCTAAACTTCATTCTATCGATCTATCTATCTATCTATCTATCTATCTATCTATCTATCTATCTATCTATCTATCTATCTATCTATGTGCCTATCTGCAGAAACAGATTTTCATCTTTGTTGACCCACAAAAGACAACTTTCAACTTTGTTGAACAACATTGTGATTAGCCAATCAGATTTGTAGAACCAGTTTATAGTTTTTGTGAAGTTTAAGCTTACAATCAGTCTTGGGTGCTTGTACATCATTGTCAGTGATCTATCATTTCCTCTGATTTTAGGCATTACTCATGGGTGGGGTTAGGTTTAGGTGTAGAGATATGGTCAAAACTAAAATGTATCTATCTATCTATCTATCTATCTACATTCTTTCGGAATGACTTTCATTCTATCTAGCATACTTTTCTAGATTTATTTAGATGTGTACAGTACAAAAATAGTATATGCAGCTGGTCTGTGCATTTGCAGTTATGATTAATAGCCACAATGTGTTTATCATGAAGTTTGCGATTGTCACTATGCTGTGAATATTTTCTGGTTTATTCTGTTCTTCTCACATATGCGCTACATAAAATGACAGGCTAGTTATTACGATGTGCTTTGGGAGTCCAATATTACATAAAGTATATTAAAGAAGCTTACATAAGACTCTGTGATTTAGATTGTGAGCAGTGCTGTAATATGACTTCATACATCATATCTGCGCCACTAAAAATCTGGTATAGAGACTTGTCCCCTTGAATACAGAGGAGCATGCACTGTATAAATTTGGAGGAAGAGTTATGAATCATAACAGATGTGGGAAAGTAGCTGTCTGCTGGGATCTTTATCAAGACTGGCGCAAATCAGAAAGCTTTAAGCATGTGTATGACCATAAAATAGGCAACAATTGTTGCTTAATGTGTGTCTGTGAAGGTTATAGCTTGACGTGGTTTTAATGCATTCCAACAGTAGTATGTGCTGTAGTATGCTATAGAGGAAAACAGTATTTGCATGTGCGTATGTGTGAGAGAGATAGCACGTTCGGCAGGAAAATTAGGAGTTTTCTGCTGCCTTTTTCCCTTCATTTGATGAGGTGCCTCATTAGCGTCTTTCTGTATGAAAACATGATCAATGATGTACACATGCACACATGTATTTCACTTAAAGCTACTGAGGAGGTACCAAGGTACAGTGATGGTCGTGGATCTTAATATCATGCTTAAGTCTGGGGGATTGTTCAAATAACTAATCTAAAGTAAAGCAGTAGTTATGGTCTTGCTTTTGCAAGCGCCATTAAAAACATGATAAAAGCAAATTGCTAATTTTCTTGTGCTTTTATGTGAAGTGTTTTCTGAAAATGTGCAGCAGTTCTTCATGCTTTTCTCTTCTCTGTCCATCCATTCATCCTTCTGTGTTTATGGATGTATCACCCTGTATGACTCACCGTATTCAACTCTAATTTGAGAGAGTCCCGTTGGACTCCAGCTGGAGGTGACAGACCTGTGTTAGAGAGAATTCTAATGTGCTCATCACAATCAGCACACTGTATACACAGTTTAAAATTCTGAACACTGATGATTCATATTGGAAAATATATTACAGAATAAATCTGCTACTAAACACCCATTATGAATCCGTGGACACATTTAGAGGGCTATTACACCTAAAAAGTGTAAATGAGATTAAAATGCCACTGTGCAAAGGAAGATGTTCAGTTATTTTATCTGAACTTTTAAAAGATGAGGTTTGAAATGAGTTTCAGGTGAACAAATTTATAGTTCTAGTTTTCGGGTTTTAATGTATAGCCTTTTTGTGTTTGGGAGTGAGTGTTTTCTTTTGTCTGCAGCCATTACTCTAGTCTTCAGTGTCACATGATCCTTCAGTAATCATTTTTATGTGCTGATTTTGTGTTCAACAATGCTGAAAACTGTTATAACTGCTACTGTATTTTTGGGGAAACCATGATATATTTTCAGGATTCTTGATGAATAGAAGATTCAAACAGCATTTATTTGACATATTTTATTATGTCAATATTGACATATTCAATATTAATTATAAATGCCTTGACTGTCATTTTTGATACATTGAATGCCTCCTTGTTGAATAAAAGCATTATTTAAAAAAAAATAATGAAATGGCAAAACTAATAACAGATTCTGTAACATTACATAGTTGGTTATGTTAATATTAATCCATTGTATTACTAGGTGTGTTGGTACTGTAAGCATACAAGAATATCATGTTATAACATTTTTACATTACAAAAGCATTATAATTCAATCATATTATAGTTCAATTTCACATGTTATACTAGTTAAACCAATTACATTATGGTTAAACCTGGAGTGATAAATCAAAACCAAAGTACAAAAAAGAGAGATAAATTGGCTGGTATAAAATCTCTCCTGCAATATTTCATTCATGCATGACAGACATCTCATGGTTTACTGAGAGGCCTCAATATTTCGAATACTCTGCTGGTTGAAACATATACGCGTCTGCTATCAGCAATGATACCCATCTTCAAATATATAGATTCATATATACTGGTAGAGATAATGTAATGTAACAGAGCAGAGCATTTTTTGCTCCTAGTCTGCGATATCTCACCAGGTCATCTCACTCCATGCATTATTCCTTCATTTAAATAACAACAACGAGGCCCTCTGGTTCTCTCTTCTGTCCTTCTGCATTAAACACAGAGCTGCGGTTGTTTCCACAGCGTTAAACTTCACCTACCACAGACCATGTAAAGAGGTCACCAGCGAGAGATAGTGCAGACCCTGCTGAGATATGACATCCTGTGTGTATTTATGGAGGCCTGAAAGCAAGCCTCAAGAGACCCGATAGGAAAATATCGAGGTCTCCTGGTTTGTGTTTGAATGCTGTCTGAGTTTCGGTGGATTGTTTGCGGACAGCGGGGTGTCGCTGTGCCAGTCGCCATGGTTTGTTTGATTTGTCGGACAAATGTTGAGGTTCGACTTTTTGACCTGCGAGACGTGTTTTGGAAGATTTCAGACTTTTGCTACGCAAGCAGCTAGAATGAGGTCATTGTAATTATCAACAGGGCGCTGATAAAAATATGTTCCGTCTCTAGTGTTTTTTTCCAGGTGTTTATCTGGTTTTAGTTGAGTTTGGAAATAAAGTGTTCCAGTGCATCAGATTATTCTGGTGATCTTGAGTGGGTGTATCTGAACTGTATGGACAGCATGGTCACAATGTTTATCTATGCACCTAACATGTTTCTCCTAGGCTATATTTGGGTGTTATAGGATGTAGTGCTGCACGATTAATCATACCGTTTTTGAGATTATATTAAATAAATAAATGTATTAGTGGACGTAACAAGACATTAATTCTTGCCTTCACACCAGACACGAATGAAGCGTTAAGCGTGAGTGATTTACATGTTAAGTCAAAGCAAAGATGCAATTAGACATCCTGCAGCGCTATTCACGCGAATTAGGAGGCCGTTAAACACGCCAGTTTTACTGCACTCATAAGCAGCACGGAAGCCCATACTGACAGCTTGTACTGCAGTGGGCTATAGACAAGCGTCTTTCTGTCGTATTTTCCAGCGTTCTTCTCTGAACACTGTGTGCTATGTGCTTTGATTTATGTAATTTCTCTGCACCTGCTACGCGCTTCTACGCTGCCCTTGTGTGCTCTTATCTATTAACATGGGTGCTGAAAAAAATATGCGCTGCTTACGCCCTGCTGACGCGTGCAGTGTGAAACTTTTAGCAAAGAGGGATTTGAGATATACTAAATATTTGAAATATACTAAATATATGTTACATCCTGCTAAAATGTTTTGGGGCAACATGTACAAATATAAAAATGGGTATTTGTTTTATTTATCTGTACTTTTTGACTTTTTAATTTTATGTTATTGTTATTTAATTTTGTACAATTTAGTTTTAATTTGTTGTTGCTAGATTGCACTGTATACTGAATCTCAGTTGAGAAATACAGATTTCAGCATTATTAGTAATCTGTGTGTGCATTTTCCTTGATAACAAGCAAGTTGAGTCAAACCACTAATATATATCATATCGCAATCGCCAATCGTTTCATCAACTGAACAACTTGGTATAATCCATTGAATGCACTGTAGACCTACTTGAATCCCTAACAGACTGTTTTCCAAAATTAAATATGGTTCTAGCCTAAAGATGATGTCTATAGACAGCTGTTTTCTAAGGCAGCCTAACTGAAATATAACCTCAAAGTGACTGATTTAGAACCCTGTGCACTACAAAGGGTGCTTGATTTAAACACTCTAAAGGAAGCCTGGCATTACAGTCTAAAATTTTCAACTAATGGATATATATATATATATATATATATATTTCACTTTTGATCAATTTAATGCATCCTTACACACTTCAAGTACATCACACATATACAGTATACACATACAGTATAAATACATTTTACTGTATGTGTACAGGTTACTTTGACCATATGCATTGAATCTCAAAGCACTTGGGTTAGATGTTTCTCATCATTTCGGACAGTAGGTAGGCTTGGCCTCACTAATTGTTTTCTGTAAATGTCTTGGACGTCATTTGCTTTGGACGTGCATCTGTGAGGGATTTCCATCCGCTGTGTCTCTGACCGCTGTTTAAAGCCTTTAATTTTAATGGCTGTTAGCGCCTTCAGCCTGCCAACAAAGACTTGGACCGTTTCTGTGTTATTCAGGCCTTGTTGCTTGAGTGTGTGAGAGAGGAAGGAAGCGAGAAAGTTTGTGAGGTGTGTGTGTTCCGTTAATAAGAAACAATTGAGGTGGTATCACTGCCTATTAGGTTTAATTTAGAGCTATAACAAAACCTAATGTGTCTGTGGCTCGGGCACGACCCCCTTAAACCAAATTACAGACGCGTTCTGTACTAGAGACATGTTTTCTGCTGCAAAACCCTGTGACTGACCTCTGACCTTTCCTTCGGGCAAAGGGATTCATGCTGGAGTGGGACGGGGGGATGAAGGAGATTAGAGAGATAGAGGGAGGGAGGGAGAGCAGTTTTGAAGACTCTAGACAATGAATGGTTTCTTTATGAAGCATTTAGAAACTCTGTGTGCCCACCAGTCCTTTTGTCCTTTTAGTGCCCCTTATAAACAGCCTGGAAACACACACACACACACACACACACACACACCATTTAGTTAAATACGAATTAGTTTTTCAACTTACAGGGGTCATAACATGGAAAACAGATTTCCTGGCTGTTTTGAAGTAGGAAAAAAAAGAGGTAGTTGTTCCATTCAAATGTTTGCGGTCAGTAAGATTACTGAAAAAAACAAGCAAAGAAAACTATATACTGTATGCATATGTTGCTGTCAAACAATTAATCGCAATTAATTGTATCCAAATTTAAAATGTTTGGTTCACATAAAATATGTATGTGTACTGTGTTTCTTTATTATGTAATAAAAATACACACACATACAGTATATATTGTAAAAATATTTACATATTTATATATGTATATATTCATATTCTTAGATTATATATAAACATATTTAATATATAAACATAATATTTTATTTATCAAATACTTATTCTCTCGGCACCCGTTTACTCCAGAGGATCCATTGGTTAGCAAGTGATTTTAAATATTTCCAAATCTGTTCTGATGAAGAAACAAACTCATCTAAATCTTAGATGGCCTCAGGGTGAATGCATTTTCATTTTTGGGTGGACTACTCTGTCTGGTTGTCTGGTCATGACCGTATCAAAAACAATGCACAAACAACCTTGAAATTTACTACCTATGGTTGGTAATTTATTCAAATACCTAACCTAAATGTGAGCAGTAGTAATTGTAATGTTTGTCTGAGGCACCAATGTACTGTTTATAAAAATGTGTACGATGTGTCTTTTCAAGTAATATATTTGACAATGTTCTTAGTTTTATGTGTGCGGTGAATAAACATTGTGTGTGTGGTGTGTTATTGGACTAATACAGTCGCTCGTCTCTCTAATACCATTGAGATTCATTTCTGCCTTATGAATTCAAACCCTCAAAAGGCCACTATTAATTTCAAAACTTTTCACCGAAGGCATCTAAAGTTCTTTCAATTAGTTTTTCCATTTCTTTTATTTTGTCATCCTGAGGGATGTCTTAATTACATTATTCATTGTTTCATCTCATTTAAGTGGTAATGCATGTATTGTTGGAGGCCTGTTGAAAGCAGGAGAAGGGATAATTGAGAAATGTCTCAAACAAATCCTTTGAGGCAAAACGTTCACCATCGTTGTCATTAAAATGATTCCAATATTTAGGTTTTAATGATGAAATTCATTGTTACTTTAGTGTCTTATAGTGACCATAACTTTTGATGGCATGTCCTTGGATTGTCTGAGTAATATTTTTACACAAATATTATTCAAAATTGTGAACTTGCAAATGTAAATTCTGTTTAGTTTAAGTTATATTGTTAAAATTATGTGTTTGAAAGGATTAATATTTCATACAGTACTGCTTAAAAGTATTTTTCTGTTTAGTTTCTAAATTTATATTTCTGTTTACACATTATTGTATAGTTTCATCATTCAGCAAGATGCAGTTAATCATCTAAAACAAAAATTAAAAAAGTCAAGAAATAATAAAACTGGTGGAAATACAAAAAAATGCTAATATACAAAATAAGTAAAATTATTAGCATATTAGAATCATATCTGCATGTATCCTGTGACTGTAGACTGGACTAACAATGCTAAAAACTATTAAACGATCTTCAAATAGAAAGCAGTTTTTATATTATAATTTTATTTTACTTTTTTACTCAAAATCAAAATAAATCAGTGTGGCTCTGATGAGCAAAAATGTACAATCCCTAAATATTTTGAATGGTAATGTATTCTAAACATATTCTATTGATTTCTTCAGCATTCCCTGGGACTGACTGGGATCCTTCTACACCTTCAGCATGATTCTCACTGATATTCAACTACTTAAAAAATAAATTGTATTTGCTTTATGCGATAATCAAAAGTCAGTTCAGATGGGTTGTACGAAGCTTGACGGTGGTTCACCCTGTCTCATGTGTGTTTGTGTCAGTAATATACTGCAGGAGGAAGGCTTGACATGCTCTCATAAATTACCCAATTACAGCAATCACACTGAGCGAAAAAAGAAAAGGACAGATGAAAAAAGAGTGTGAAAAGAAAAGAGCAGATGGTGGCATCGTTCTGGTTCTCCTGCTAAAGCCACTGGACACTCCTTCCTCCACTGACTCAATGAAAAGGTGCTGAAGATGAATTAGGTTGTGTGTGTGTGTGTGGTCTTAGGACTCTTTGGTAATTGAGGGTTGTCTGGGAAAGAGAAGCCCTCACGACTCTCATCTGGTTTCTGTCTGAAGGTAGAACTGATTGTCGGAGATGAAAGCTTTTGTTAAACAGTTTTATTCTTGCTTACACTCACTCTTGGACAGATGGTATCCTAACACCCGTTAAAATAGTGCAAGTCTGTTTTGCTTTACAGACAGGTATTGTGGTTTTTGTAAGTAGTCTTCATGTAAGTAGTTCCTCATAAAGTGCCCGAATAGATGTCAAATGTTAATAATAAACAGCTTCTGTTTCACCTCACGCTCATGTGGAGTCGCCTGTGCATTTCATTTAATTGAAGGCACGAGGCATGTCTAACACAAGACGCCTCTTTGTATCATTAATCATTTTTACCCATATCTTTCTTTGTGCGTGATATTTTTAGCTCCAAAACCTGATGTGTTGCCTACCTAGGCAACTTTTTAGGCATCATGTAGGGGTGTGGCTGACATGAAGGTTGTTCCAGAAACTGAAAAGTTACATTGATTTGGCCAAAATCAGTGTTAGTTAGCATTGCTCAGTTACTGTAGCTCCTGCTGGTTGATGTTGTAACTAGACAATTCTGAGGGACAGTTTCTGCAAAATATACCCCCAGTTTCACAGACAAGGCTTAAGCTAGTCCCAGCATGTTTGAGCTGTGTCAGATGAAAATATCCTGCTCTGGCATATCATAAAACATGTCAGTGGCATTGTACTGTGTTAAGATGCACACCTGCAATATTTTATTATAAGGCATTTTTGTAAAAGTTGCTTAAATATCTTAATTTAACTAATGACCAGTCCTGGCTTAAGCTAAGCTCCGTTTGTGAAACCGGGCCATAGTGTTTAGTGTGATTTAAGCTGTTTAAAAACAGTCTATTATATTATTCATTTTTTAGTACAATGCATTTTATTTATTTTGATTTATTCATTAATTTTGATTTCTGAGCTATTAGCCTTTAAAGTATATGAGCTAGAAAATAATGTGCTTTAATAAGATCCTTGGACAAACAAAATTTAAAAAACTAAAACTGTTATTTGCTATTAATGTTTTAATTAATATTTTGAACTAGCTTTTATTTTTATGTTATAATTTATAAAATTGTATGTAAAATTGTTTTTAATTTGTATTTACTTCCATTTTAGTTTTTCAACCTTAGTTTTTTAGAAAATGTTGAATATAAATATATTTTATTCAGTACAGCAGCTATTGATATTGCTTGTTTTTTTATTTGAAATCCACAACTGCATTCAATATTTACATGTGATATTGCAATTATGTGGTCATTAAAGCACTGATTTATTAGATTAGCAACAATTCTCTCATGCTTTCATGTGACTGTCTTAACTGTAACTCTGAACTGCCTATGCAGATTGAATTCTACATTACAAGAGGGTTGCCTATATGCAGTGAAAGTTGACACAGTACACTGGTACTGTGTTCTGTTCACTGTTTTTCTAAGTTAACATTATTTCTCTATTCCTGCCTTCACAGTTCTGGTGTGTCGCTGCCATGGCGACCATGACCCCCTGCTTCTTACGAATCTTTGCTGTCCTCCAATTGGCTGCCTGCTCGTTTCCAGAGGAACCTGGCCCTTTAATCTCCGCCCCTGCTGAGGGTAAGAACACGCCCCCTCACCAATTACAGCATAACGGTTAAGCAACATCAGCAGCTTATTTTTCAGTTAGACATAAATGCCACGTTTATGATCTTTTATGCATATACATTTAGAGCATAACAGCACACTCAGCAGTTACTATATTTGGCTCATAAATTAGTTTTGAGAAAAGGCACATGAGTTGAACTCATAACTGTGCCAAGTTTACATGATTATAAGCATATAAGAATATTCCGTTGCAAGCGACAATGATTTTACCAGTGATTATTTATTTATTATTATTATTAATGTTTTATTTTAAATATACTTAATATATAATATAATATATTAATAATATATAATGTCATATATGTCATATATAAATTTTTTTTTTAATATTTTTGTGTTGTTTTGTTTGTGTTTAAATATGTGTGTGTGTATTTCTATTTAGCTTTGTATTTCTATGTACACCTTATTGGACAGTTCACGCTCAACCCTTAAAGGGATAGTCCACCAAAACTTAAATTTCTATTATTTTTACTTGTTCTCATGTATACGTCTTTTTTTCTTTCTTCTGTCGAACACAAGATACTTTGAAGAATTCTGGTAACAAAATCATTTTGAGTTCTTAACTATTTTTGTTTATATATGGAGATCACTGGTTACCTTTTTTTGGTGCACTGTCCTTTATATGTGGTAAAGTCACAATAATACCCTGCTTTCTTGTGGTTATGTTAAAGCTTGTACACCGTATGTTGCACTACCGCTGTTGTAAAGTGTTCTTTTAAATGTGCATATGGTTGACATACAATGTGGACACGTCGCACTGTTTGTAAATAGTTTTGCACATTAGCGCTCATAAATGGATGAAATACACCATATGGCTGTGATCATTTTAAAAGCCTTTTAACATAATGTTGTTGGAACAACTGAGACACAAAAACTGTGTATGTGTGTATACGAGGGAGCGTATTCCCTACAGATCCCACAAAGCAGAATCAGTGATATTGATGAACAACCACTAATGCGCCTCTAATGATTCAGTAGAGACCAGAGGTTAAAGGTCATTCAGCACAATGTTGTTGGTGTTTATGTGGGTCAGGTTTTGTCCCCACAAGTATAGTAAAACCTGAAATCACCTATGCTGTGAGGTCCTGCCAGGGTTCGCTTTCTGTAAAGAAAATGGCTTAGTAAACATACTAAATAATGTCTTAATGAGAAAGTACATCGGTAGAAAGGTTTATATGAGAAATAGAGGAAAGAAAATGTCATTACCTCAGTGTAAAAACAATGAGCGAACAAGAGCAAAACAAACATGGCGGCGCTTGTGTGTATGTGTGTGTGTGAATCAAAGTGAAATAACGTGACCTTTTTAAGGGTTTTCCACACTTAATTGCTTTTTCCACAAGCACAAAAACATTTAAACCCTTGTGAAATGTGTCCAAACAACTAGAGGCGAAGAACAAGCCAGCGACAACAACAGTATCTCTATCCTTCTCTCGTTATTACAGTGGAATTAATTAGTAGCAGAAACTGTAAGAAATATCATTAGCATTCACAGTAAATATGTGGGTGTCCTCAGGCTCAGTACAGATCTATCTGCAGCTAGAGGACACATTCCTGTTGTTTTTTGTTTTTTTTTTAGTAGTAATCTGTTTTCTAATTGTGTTTAACTTCTTTCCACAGCATTTGGAAAGCAATTTTCCTTATCTGAAATGTGTGAATGCTCTCTGAACTGCTAGCGACTCTTTTTACAGCATTTTATACAGGAGGGACACAATATAAAACTTATCAGCTTTGCTCATGAATATTAATCATGTGACAGGACATTGGGCTAGCAGTCTGATTGTGAGGGCAGGTTGCATAATAGGATTAAAACTTATTGTGATTATTATGCACTATAATATAATATAATATTTATTTTAATTACCATGATTTCATCATTTCATCAATTTTTTTGTAATTATTATTATATTAACATTTTACTTTTATTATTTATTTTTTAATTAAATTTGCTTTTTTGTTTTTCTCTTTTTTGTTTTAATGTGTTTTATTTTTTATGATTTCTATTTAAAAATATGTTTATACTTCTAATTTAAATGTATTTTTATTTTATTTTATTACTTAATTAATTAATATTAATAATTAATATTATTAATTTAATAATCTAATTAAATTAAATTAATTTATACTTCATTTTAGTTAACATTTTATTAATTAACATGTATTAAACAGTTTTAATTTTACATTTAGTTAACAATACTCATGTTGTGTTTGTTTATTCATTCATTCTTTCATTCATTCATTTATTAATTCAAAAAGAAACCCTGGATAATCTTTTAAAATAATAGAAGTACGTGAGAAAGAAATCAACATGAAAGTGCATATATGATATTAGTATGTAAGTGGTCTACGTGACACATTCATAATTTGAACAAATCATTGTTTTCATTAAAGCATTAAGGTTTTTCAGTGAATCGGTTCAAAAACAGACTGAAAGATTCTGTCATTAATTGCACTGATTCAGTTCTTGAGTTCAACTCACTGATTCAATTATCCAGTCTAAATGATTAACTGTTATTGTAATGTATTATCAGTAAGTAATGATGATGCATATTCCTGTTACATACAAAAATCTATCATATGACTGGGACTGTGGCACAAGTTACAAGAATATACAAAGCCTGAATCTTTATTCATCGTAATTGCTTTGAAAAGAACAGGCAGAATATTTGAAAAAAAAATAAAGTCATACAAGTTTGTAACAACATAGTGGTGTGTAAATATTAGATTTATTATTTCTGAGAGCACTTTCACTTTAAGACAGCTTGTTTTTGACGAAGACACAGTATGTATTTCTTCTTGTCTCAGAGGTCCTCCGTCTCAAACTCTTCCAGGAAAGTGATGGACACATTCCTGTCTGTGTTTTAGTATCTGTTTCATCCATCCATACTTCATATTTTGGCTCTTTTGTTTAGGTTCCCCCAATGTCTCTGTCTTCCATCTCAGCTAGTAATTTTTTTCACATTTTGACTTCTGAATTGTTTCTGTTTGTTTATTTGTCAGTGGTGAAACGTTATCCGGTGTTTGTGGGCCGAGCACATCGCTCTTACACCCGTCAGGAGCCGCTGTATATTCAGACGGTCCTGAAAGTCAACCGCACACTCTACATCGGAGCAAGGTAATGCCACCAATAATGCCTCAATTTCAAATTACATACAATGCAAAATTACATTGAATTACATACAATACAAAAACAAATAAATGTTTATTTTATTGCACATCTTGCAAGGGCAAGCAAAATAAAGACTGTTGTGTTAATTGTGCATACTGCTGCACACACACTCTTAAAAATAAAGGTGCTTCACAATGCCATAGAAGAACCTTTTTGTCTAAATGGTTCCATAAAGAACCTTTAACATGTGAAGTAGCTTCTTTGATTCTAAAATCATTTTTAAAATGATTTAAAAAAAATTTAAAAAATCATTTTTAACATACTTTTAACTGAATAGTTCTTTGTGGAATCAACAATGGTTCTTCTATGGCTGTGATGAACCGTTTAAGCACCTATTTATACTGTACTAAGGAAGAAGTGAAAATTATTCTCTGTGGTAATTTAAAATTAAACGTTCGGGCATTTTGATATGTGATTTCTGTCATTTTATTAGATTTTTTTTATTATATTATTGTATTGTATTACTATTTTTATTCTTGTTTTATGATTAGGCTGATTTAGTTTAAGTTCAGTTTGAGTTTTAATTTATTCCCAGTTGCTAATTTTAACTTGCCATGACAAAATGTTTTTTTTTCACTTCATCAAAATATTTTACCATAATTATTTTAAATAACCATGGTGGTAGCTAACATCATCAAGATGTTAATTTGAGTTTTAATGTCAACCACTTATGGTAGCATCACTGTTTCATAGTAACCACAGTTTGGTTTTACATTCTGAATGAATATAACATGAATATGATATTCTCTCTGTTATTAAAACCTTTCTATTTCGCTACACCATCTTGGTACCTAATTGGTCTTAAACAGAAATGACAGGTTACACAATGAGAAAATGTCATTAGGTTTAAAAGCTCTGACATGAACAGCCGGTTCCTACAGCTCAAAAGCATCAGGCCATATAACAGCATGTTCTCTCCTCACAGTAAGAGTGTGTGTGCGGAGGATTTGACAGGAAATCTGTGTCCAGTTTGACTGGTGGTACATTTAGTTACATCTTTGAAATCGGTCACATGAACAGGCCTTCAAAAGGTTTGGGCTCCCGAGAGAGTTGACATGTGGTGCTGGTTAGGCGGTGGTTGAAAGTTAAACCCCTGTTCGCTGACCTTTAACCAGCCGCTTAAACGCTTGCTTTCTCTGAAGCTAGAGAACAGAAATAGTCTGTCTTGATTTTCCGAGCGCTCTGATAAACTCTTGTACGCATCCTGGAAAGTTGAAACTCTTATAAACCGGTTACTGTCACCAAAAAAATCTAAAGCTGACATCTCCAGAGCTGAGAACTCAAATTAGATTGTTCTCATAGGAAGCTTGATGGATATGTTTTATCAAAACCCTTTAGTGCTTCAGTGCATTATGTGCTGAACAATATATTCACAGTCTTGTATCAGTCACATGATTTAGGCTGTAATTTGATCTGCATACTTCTTAATATTCTGTGTGCTATGTGCTTCTATGTACTTCACTGCCAGTGGGAAAATATTATTGAGTTTGCACAGTAGTAAGTATTGGGGCAATTGTAACAAAATCGTTAATTGTATATTGATATGTTATTATTTACATATTTAATATTATTTATACAGTATATATATATATATATATGTTTATGTTTTTATGTTTTATAAATAAATAAATAAACTAATATACTAATAATAAACTGATCTCTATTAAGGGGTGGATCCCAATGAACAACTGACCAGTCATTTAGTGTGACACGATTCATTGAAATAATACTCAAACTCTCTTTCTATACTTATAACGATAAGCACTTAAAACGTTAAAGTGTCCCTACTATGGATTTTTGAAAATTAGCTTTCATGCAGTGTGTAATACAGCTCTAAGTGAATGAAAACATCCTAAAGTTTTAAATCTGAAAGTGCACCATGTATGAAGTTATTGTCTCTTAAAAGAGTCGACTCTGAATCAT
>JAUYWG010000020.1:1367718-1383538 GCA_034779775.1 Enteromius afrohamiltoni | reverse complement strand
TCTACCAATGTAAATGGTCATGAAAATAAAGAAAACACATTGAATGAGAAGGTGTGTCCAAACTTTTGGCCTGTACTATATATATGTGTGTGTGTGCGTTGGCGGGTTTATGTGGACACAAATGTGTATAATGACATGGGTATTACAATATGAAGGTGATTTATGAGGACTTTTTCAGTGTCCCCGTACTTCAAAAGGCTTAAAAAACAAACTAAAAGGTGTTTTTTTGAAAACCTAAAAATGCACAGTTTCCTGTGGTAGATTTAGGTGTAGGGTCAGTGTAGGGCAATACCACATACAGTTTGTCCAGTATAAAAACCATTACGACTATGGAGAGTACCCATAAATCACAAAACCCAAACATTTTGCAACTGAACACTGTTGTCTATTCAATTCAAATTGTCGCAATTTGCAAAATATACTTTGCTTTTTTTTTTCTATAAATTAATACTTTTTAGCAAGTTACATTAAATTGATTGACAGTTGCCAAAACTGATGATGAGATAAAACTTTTATTAAACTGTCAAATCAACATATTAGAATGATTTCTGAAGGATCACACGATCCTGAAGATTGGATTAATTATGCTAAAAATTACTATTTAATTACAGGAATGAATTGCATAAAAATGCATTTAAAAAAGAAAACATTAGAAAATAGAAACAATTTAAGTTTTAAATTGTAATAATACTTCTCAGTATTACAGTTCAACTTTTTTTTTGTTTAATAAATAAAGACTGGTTAAAAAAAAAAATAAAAAAAACTAATTGACCCAGCTTTTCAACAGTTGTGTAATTTGTGTTTTAAGTTGCAAAAAACATGTGTTTGTGCACTAGTTCAAAGGTCAGACTTCTCCAGTAGTTTCAGTTCATTGTTGTGAAGTATCTGATCTATTGTGTTCACAGATGGTGTCCAAACTACCGCAGATGAAGTCCATCTGTAACCTGCATATTGACAAGCTGGAGTTCTTCCGCCTGGTTCACCCGGAGACAGCCTACAGCTTCCCGCCTCTCTACAGGGAAGTGTTTGGCAGTGAAATCAACTTCCCTGACTCCACCAACAGTTAGAGAGCGGGAGAAAGAGGGAGATAGTGAGGGAGAGAATGACAGAGAGTGTGTAGGGGAAATCACAAGTGCGTGTTAAAGCAAGAGAGGCCATTGTGTAAAAACAACATTTCAGTTTAACACATTTTAAAAATGAGAATCCTCAGTCTATTGCAGCACTGTTAGCATACGCACACACAATACACTACAAACATACACAATTAACCTGCTGCAGACATGTTGATACACACAAAAATGGGGGCCAACAAACTTTCAGATTCGACAACACACAAAACGTATTTGTATAGGGATTATTCCTGGAGTTGTGCGCTCACATCTCTTTTTATTTAATGGAAACACTCCCGAAATTATTGTACAGATGTATGCTTGCGAAGGCACTTCGTCTCAACTTGTAGATGTCTAAGCATGCCACTGTTCCTTCTGCATCTGTACACAGAGATATTTAAAGGAGTTTTATAAAAGGTTTTATAATTTTAATAATTTTACAGGATCAAACTCTCTTCCACACGAACATTCAGGAGAGCACAACACTTTATAATGAAGAGAATAGGACGTACTAGATGACGTAACCTGTCCTTCGCCGCTGAATCACTCTTTAAGCACTACTATCGTTTTTTTTCCCTCTCTCTACACTCATTTTATCACTCTTAGACAAATCATGAATGTATCCCAAAAGCACTTATTTTGATTTGAGACCGAATGTACACAATGCACTTTTGGTCTTGCGTTATGCTTTATGAGACTTTGACAATCCACTCAAAAAAAAAAACTGATGTGCCCAGATTGTTTGTTAAAAATAAGGGGACCAATGTTAGCAATGCTACGTTAAAGGAACATTCTCCATTAAATACAAGTCAAGCTTGTTTCAAAGTTAAAAAAAAAATAAAGTGTTTAATTTAATGAAAATAATCATTATATATATATATATATATATATATATAAAACTTCATTTCAGTTTGTGAAAACGCACAAACAAGTATTGACAGAAATAAAACTATTAGCCCTTATAGGACTGTATCTAATAGCATCTGAGTTTAACTTGTATTTAACCTTGAATTTTCCTTTAAACTTTATAAACAAACTAGAAAGTCATAAGTGTTCTAAATTCTTTTCTACTGTGCAATAGAAGTCATAGTCAAACGTTTGCGAACGCCTTTTGTTACAATAATGCAACCGCAACCATGAAATCCTCATTTTAACAGTTATTTACATTATCACATACCTCATATTCAGCTAAATTTGACACATTTAGTGCAGTATTAGACTCTAGTTATAGTAAACAACATTTGAGTGCAACAGCACTTAAAAAAGAACACATTATTATATGCAAAAGAGATTTTCAAAATAAAATAGTCTTGTATATAGGAGGGTTTGCAAACTTTGGCATGACTGTAAATAACAGTGCATTAGTGCCCGTCCACTTTTTCAGCAGTGATGGTTTCGGAAGTGTTCTCTGCACATTTTTTTTACCTCATAGAGATTTTAAACAGGTTTTGTTAAGCATTACATGCCGAGAACCAAACCAACCAGCAATGACAAGAAATTACAGTTTTTAAGTTGAAGCAAAAATGATTGAAAATTGGACAAAAATACAAAAGTACAAGACTGTGCACTTAATGGCTTTAATGAATAGGGGAAAAAATGACAAACCCATGAAGCACTGCAATGATGATGGAATATAAAATTATTTCTTTAATACTCATTTACTAATAAAACTATTCAGTTTTGGACTTAATCAGTATATAATAAATATTTGAAATATATATTATATTTTGTATTCCCTCCAAGTTCTTTTACGGAGTTTGCAGGGTGCGATTCTCTGATTGGTGGGATTGTCAGTACAGCGTATTGGGTAATGTAGTCATCACAAAGTCCACTGTTAAACAACTGTTTCAAAAATAATGTGAAAAAGATGGCTTTACCAAAGTATAAACCATCAGTTAATAACCTCAGAGTTCTTATAAAAATTTTTACTTTTTATAAAAATTTTACTTCCGGAACCACTATGACTATTGCACTCCATTGGCAAATGCAAGATTTGACACCCACCCATGCTCTTGTTTGCTCAGGCACATTTTGACAGTGTTTGGTGCTGCACCTTATTTTTTTGTTAGCATTTTAATGCAATGAGAAACCTCAGTCCCACGTCCCCTTCCCTTGTAAATGCCACTTTAGAATATAAACAAAAAAAAGTTAAATGTTCATTTAATTTACATGGACATTTCTAAAAGATTATTTTGAATAGGAATGTAAATAAATTAGTATATTTAGTTAGAAAAGAGAAAAAAAGGTGGAACAGGATGAGAGACAGAGATGTTACAGAAACAAAGGACTTCTATCAGCCGACGTTTGAGTTCTTCCAGCTTGTGCTTGGGAATACCGGACTTAAAACATGAACTGGCATGGATTTTGTTCTGGAGCTGCCCTCTATAAGTGATCTAGAGGAAACACTTAACAGGAGATGGACAGTTATTCTGAGCCAGTCTGGATGGCTTTCAACAGCTTGTTCTCTGGGACACACACACCGCTGGGGGCAATCTTGATGACCCTAATCTGATGTTATGAGACACTTCCTACAATAGGATCACCTTCCTGGTGGACTTCACATGCTAAAGCATTATTTTCACAAACCGGAAGAAGCAAATGAGAGAAACCGATTCAAAAGCTCAATCCAGCGGGTTTCGGGTACAGATGTGCCACATGCATCTTGTGGCCAATGTGGTTTCTGTTGTATTATTTTGTAAATTGTTGATTGCATCACCTTTTGTCCATTTCTGTGGCTCAGATCGCATCCTTTCATTTTATTTTTCCATACTCTTTCACCAAAAAAAAAAAGATTTGACAGAGTTCTCTGCTATCGAGGTTATTGTTTATAGTACTGTGTACAATACACAACTGGTTAAGAACATTCATATGAACGAAGGAGAGTATGAATCTCTGTATGAGAGATCAAATGTGTTGTATCTCAAATTTTTATTTTTTTTAAATTAACGAGAAGAAATGTCTTCTTCTGTGTGCCCATTTTACATCTCAAATCAAAGAGTGTAGCCTGCCCTTGATGAAGAATGAGAAGTATGAGAATTCTGTCTGTGTATTTTTAAATGTGGTGTTTTGACAATCCCCACCTCTAGGCCTTTGATGCATGCCTTCCTGTAAAGATGAAATTGTGTTTGTCTTATTCAGCCATCCTGTAAAGCAATGTCTGTGGTTTCATGTTTATTTTGTTTTCGTAGAAGAAATGTTTCTGCTCTGTGTGTTTCACACACAAAAAAAGATTTTTTCTCAGGGAGATGGCTGGTCTCTATGTCACCAGTATCCTCTGCCGACAACACACACACACACATTACGTACACATATACACTTTGCACCGAATAGGAGACCCGTATTCTTGATCACTGTGTCCTGTAGTTATATTTAAATATATATATATATATATATATATATATATATATATTTTTTGTGAATGTCAATCACAAAGTGTCAAAGACCTTTCCTTTTTCTGCTAATGTACTATTGCAGGTTTTTTAGCCTGAATTATAAGACACAGAATATGACTAAATGAAAAAAAAATAAAGATGGATTTTATTCTTGAAAAGCTAAATGTTGTTGCTTGTGATTTTAATTTTATTTTAGCTTAATTTCACTTCATATATATATGTGTGTTTATTCTGGCATATCAATAACGGCGTATGATGTTAGTGGGAATAGGTGCTTTTGTTAGGGGGTTTTTAATATGTGAAATTCAATGAATTGATGCTTTATTGAAAAAGTAACAAACACAGGTAACGTTTGAGGAATCTCAACCCGGAAGCTGGAGAGTTTGTATCTCTGCAAGCAACGTGACGCATTCAATCTGCCAATCAGATCAGATAGTTAGGCCTCTTTATTATTTCTTCTACTGCCAGAGATACATAACAAAATACAACAATAAACGTGACATATATACATTACAAAAATAAGTTAAACTAAAGAACGTCAGGTGTAGTGTGGTAAGCTTTCGGAACTACAATGCGAGCGTTGAAATCCTGACGTTGGCAAGCAGTCAACCAATCAGAGCTCCCCTATTATACGCGACGCGTGTATGGGAGCGTTTTAGTTGCGTCGCGTCAGAGTAGATGGGGTGTGACGTGCATACTGCAGGTTGAAACTCTGGCCGATCAGGAAGAAGAGATTACGAGAGTTTTTTTTACAGCTCTGTGGATGCGTATAGTTTTGTTTGTTAAATATCGGGTGAATTAAATTAAATCTTAAATTGTTAAAGCGAAGAGATCCGACGCAAAGATGTCTGTTGCCGGACTAAAGAAACAGTTTTATAAAGCGAGTCAGGTGAGTGTTTCCACGTCAGCTGGTAACGTTACACGAGCGTAAACTTACCGACTACACACAACAATAAACAAATTATATACCGTACGTTAGGAAGAAACATTTATTGTGTCAGTTCCGAGTTGATTTATTTTATCTGGGGTCTCCACTGCTCTGGTAAAGTAAAAGTTAAAACATGGCTGTGATTCAATATGTACTAAGTACCCTACCTAGACAGCATATTAGGCCATCACACGTGCGTTTTAAACGCGTTTAAGCAGGCATCTAATAAAGTTTTAAGACAGAATCTCTACATTTTACTTGCATTTAATATTTATATGTAAAACATATATCTAATATTTAAGAGTGAAAGTCTTGTTTTGCAGCATAAAAACACAGATGAGTCACACAATAATTTGTTTTGCCAGCCATATACTGCAAGCATCAATACACTTTGAGTTAACCAAGCTCATATATTTCCAAATCCAGTCTATAAAGTAAAATGTATGAATATTTCCTGTAAAGATTTTTATAGCCAAATACACATAGGACTCTGTCAAAGTGTTAAACGGTTGCTTTAATGCAGAGTCATGCATTGCAACACATTTCTTACACCACAGTGACCTATATGCGGTTAACATTTTAGATTCAATTTAAACTTGTATACTCTAGGTTTTGAGTAGGAAATGCACACGTTTTATTGGCAGAATACTCACTGTATTCAGCAGATGATTCATAGTGTTTATTTAATATGCAGAGAAAATGTATTCTCCACTGTACTGTAAAAAAAACATGTCCAGGTCACAGCTGAAGTAAAATATGTGAATTATTATTTTGCAAAAACAAAATTAAGCTTATTTTTAGGGCATTGTTTTGCAATGTGATCTTGTTCTCGTGATGATTGTGCACATTTCCCTCTCAAATTCTGTACTGTAATGCTGAAACTGCATCCTCATTTCCATCATCTTTTTGTTTGTTTTTGTTACAAAATAGTACAATGATGTACTTAATGATACTTAATATTAATGCCTAATAATACTCAATTTTACCATTGCGTTATAATTTTGAACCATTTAATTGTTAAACAATCAATATGTAATGAGTTGTAGAAAGTTGAGTTATTTTCTATTCCTGCTGCTTAACTTTGTGTGGATGGAACAGACGATTTTCAGGTATTTACAGATATTGAATCGTGTACTGGTTTAATCTTATGCCAGGCAGATAAAGAAAGTGATTTTGAATGAGTTTCTTAGATAGTCTCTTGTTTTCAGCTGGATTAGCTTTTAATCCATATCCTCTACTTTAACATAGTCATGCATGGAATCGGAGAGAGGCCTGTTTATCAAACACAGAACAGACTTTTGCACATGCAATTTCAGATATTCAATTGAACTTTTTGGCATCAGCCAGTAAAACATTCCTTTACCTGCTTAAGCAAAACAAGTCTGACGTGCACTGACATGTTGCAGGAGAATCAGGACAAGCATCTTAATGTCAGAGGAGAGGACTTGCAGTCCATTTTTTTCTATAGAGAGCATGTTTTATCTTGTTCTTATGTCATTGTTTGAAGTTGCAAAGGATTGTATTGTCTATTTATTTAAAGCATATAAAACATGCCTACAAGTTATTTGTGATAAGCTGAATTTTTCAGACAAAAACATGCATAAACATGTTACTAAAAGTAGACTCACAGTCATAAAGTATTTAGATGCTTCACCTAAAAATTTGGTAACACTTTATTTTGATAGTCCACTTTAGATATTCTACTAACAGTAAGCAACTTTCTAACTACATGTCACACCACACCGCTTAATATCTTCAAACACTTTATTTGATGAGTCCACAACATACAGTATTACACACTGACTATCAGAAACTTTTCAAGTATACATCAACTCAAACAGTCTACTTTGAGAGTTAGTAGACATTAAGTTGTGAATTCATGAGAATTAGTTGACATGTAGTTACAAAGTTACTTATAGTTGGTAGAATGTCTAAATGGACTATCGAAATAGAGTGCTACCAAAAATTAAATCTGATGAAAATGTATTAACTGCAAGATACAAAGCAACAGCCACAGACGTCATCAACAGACATTTATAAACTGTGCAGTCCTTAGCGTTTGCTAGTCCTGTTGCAGATACCAGATTTGTCTTGCTTTCTAACTGTTTTTAGAAACAAACTAGTTATCACATTATCATGATTTTATGCAAGCCTTAAGAGGCAACCATTGTATGTGTGTTAACAATCAGAAATATTTACAGGTGTGTGAGGAATTTACTGTGTTTGTTTAGTCGTCTAACCGGATTCCTGTTCACAGCATTCATGCCCAACATATAGACAGTTTTCTTTCAGGCTATTTTCCTCCCTTCTTCATTTTCTTTTTCACCTGCATGCTCTTTTTTTTTTTTTTTTTGGCTTTCAGTGGCAATTATGCTTATGGGCTGACGTTTTATTTTATTTTCTTTTTTTGAGAAGTATACCCCATATCCCTTGCATTGGTACCTCATATCACAGTATCTTTGAACTGAACTGTGTTTTCATTCAGGCACGTATATTGTGTATTGCCTATTGTGGAAAGGTGATGCCTTTGTTCCTGCACGCTAGAAACCAAGTTGTCAGATTTGCTGTAGGGCAGAGATAATTATGCAAATTGAAAAGTGTACGACTTCCCTTTCTTATCGAATCGTGCAGCATGCTGAAAATGTTTGTGGTTCAAATATTGTCACACATGTTATTTACTTTTATATAGATATATTTTTTTGTTGCTTTAAATGTAAAACAAAACAACAAAAGTTCACAACGAAGCTCTGAAATCTCAAAATCGAATATCAAAATATTAAACACAATTTCTACAGAACACAGAAAATGTTATTATAAAAATGGCATTATTGCAATTTTTCAGGATTTGGTCAAAAACTGTCAATGTTTGTGTATACAGTTCTCACAAATGCATTATACAGTTCTTATTTCTTTTGAATGCAAGTTTAAGATGAGCCATAAAATGAGGTGGCTGCTTTCTGTAACTGTATTCAATTTAGCATATTATAAAAATGTGATCTGTGTGATCAGTATTTGTGTCCACACCTCCATCTGAATCATATTAGCTACTTTGGAACGTACAATAGAGCCACTGTATGAAGTGCTGTCAGTCAAACACACATGTACACGTGTTTCTCTCTGAAGACTGGGTGTGTTTCGGACCGATTAAGTTCAATATTTGGTCAGTACGCATGAAAGTAAAAGGGCTGTGAAAATCTGTAGTTCGGCATTCAGAAGTTTGATTGTTTTACTGTGAGCCTTTAACTCACAGCTTTTAGTCTTATTTGTAATCTTGCTTGCAGTGCTGTCTGCTAAAATTAACTCATAAGCACAACTTCGCCTCCTAATACTTTAAAAGTTAACAAAAATGATTGTTAACGCAATGATAATTACCTAAGACTTAGTGTAATTATAAGCTTGATGGATCATGCCACCAAGGCTGTGCTGTGTGGTTTGTTTACATATTTTTCTTCGGGACAGTCTTGATACACAAAAGCCTTCCTGTTTACTGGAATACAATACCCCATACATGCTGACTGTGTTTGTGTTTAAAGAGAGTTCAGCTCATAAAGGAGCAGTGCTTTTTGTGTGAAACTGAGTGAAAGCATTAAACAGGAAGTATTTTCAGGAAGTATCAGTAGCTAGGTTTCCATCTAAGTAGTGTTTTGCGAAAAAATATTTAGTGCTTTACATTTTGTACCGGTATAGCTGATGGAAATGCTAATGATCTATTTAATATTGTAAATGTCAATTAGACACAGTATTTATCCTTTTAACTTTAGTGCATAAATTCTGTATCAATACTTCAAACGTCACAAAAAATCGTCGAGAAAATGTGCTTTAATGCAAATAAATATAGTGTCACATGACAGAATTAACCTATTGGCAGTGTCTGTGTTTGTGGTGTTGCTCATGTCAAACCTTAAATGCATTAAATCATATTTTATTGCATCTAACATTTTATATATGGTAAAAAGATGAGTTGCCTCTCAAACTTTAAAATCTTATTTTGATGTTTCTTTTTTAAAACTTTGAAAGGTAAAATGTGTTAGGCCTAATTTTTTTTCGGGATACTATAGTTGAGTTAGTAGGTTAATGCGGAACTGTGTGCGGCGCAAATTTTATTTGTGTACATTCAAAGTAAAAACAGTTATGCTTTGTGTGTTTTTGGATGTGGCTTTCAAGAGCGCATCACAAAAATTATCCTAAATATCCTAAAAATATATATATTTGGCTTATGGGCCATTTTTTTCTTTTATAGCTTATGTTTTTCTCTGTTCGCACAAGCTCTGCTCGTGATGTGAATCCTCACGTTCTGATATTTATGCTGCTTTTTGTAAAGTAAAATGCCAGTTGGATGGAAACAGGCTGGAGATGTCAAATTTCGCAAATATTTTTTTAATGCAAACTCCATCAATAACAAAACGGCGTAAAACTGGATGGAAACTAGGCTATTGATGAACAACGGGAATAGCTCTTCTTGAACTTGGGAACTGTTGAATCTGTAAGACCCACACAGGCACCATTCCATTAATAAAAATACTTTACATTAACTGAACAACTAAACAACATTATAACAAGATTTTATATATATATATATATATATATATATATATATTGTTATTCCGTGCCAAAAAAAATGAATAAAAGAAATTTGAAATATTTCAAATTATAACAATTGTAAATAAACTTTAAAATTAATAAATGCAAGACTTGGAAAAAAATTTAATTAAAGTGAAAATTCAGTAAAAGTCAAATTCAGTATATTAGCAAACTACAGTATTATTTCAATGATGCTAAAATAACAGGAACAGGGAAGAGTGAAGAGGGAAATGTGGTTTCATTCCTTCTCTACCCCCAGCGTATGTACATAAAAGATTCTTATGTGAATGCACTTAAAGTAAACACATTAAAACGTATTTTAAGCTCTTTACATGCCATACGTTATTGCCTTTTCCCACTTGCTCTTTAATGTGAACTGAAAGTGCAGCAGGTATTTAGATGAAAAGCCTGAGGCTTTCATATAAGACATGCCTGTCTCTTTGACTTTGCATTTGTAAACCAATGAACGTTTCTTGTGTTCAAATACTTCATGGTGCAAACTCCCTAATGTGTCAGAAAAGTGTTTTTTTTATAAGTCTTGAAGGATGATGTCTCTTAGTAGCTTTCAGTTCTAAAAGAAAGATCCAAAACCTTTTCTGTAAGGGTTGAAGGATAGAAAACAGTATTAGCTCTGTCAAAAAACAAAACATGAAACAACATTATGCATTAAGCACCTATTTAAAGTTCTTGTACTGATAGAAGTACCGATGTGTGTGTTTCAGATGATGAGTGAGAAGGTGGGAGGTGCAGAAGGAACCAAACTGGATGAGGACTTCAAAGACCTTGAGAGGGTAACAGATTTTTAACATTAATTTTGCAATGTCGGTGTTCAAGTTGTGCTAATTACAATTTAAACTTCCTTTTGTCTGAAATTCACCCATAAAATTGACCAGAAACATCCTAACATAAGCACAAAGATGGAAATGACTGGTCAAAACAAATTCATTGTGACAAAAAGAAATTGGCATAAATACTTCCACCCAATTTATGTCAGCAGTGTGTAACCGGAAGTTCCTCGACCTAGAGAAATAGCCCCACCACAAAATGACTACTCATAACTGACATTTTGCTAACCGATTCCAGTAAGAGCATAACATTAATAAAACCTTCGCATTATTTTCTGTGGTAAAACACAGCAGGCCACAGTCTGTTGAGTTTATGTTGTGTCAAACAGAGAACATTACTTTTAACTTGTTATCAGTCAGCTTCCTGGATGGCTGTTGTTTTAGTAGGTGTGACCGGTGCTGGTTGTTTCAGGTCTGTCTGTGAGAGCTGTAGATGAGCGATTAAAGAGCCCCTTCTGTTGACAGTGTAACTCAGTGAATCTCACCTGTTCTCTGACATTTGTGCTTAACAGAAGGCTGACATCACCAGCAAAGCCATATCAGATGTGCTCTGCAAAACTACTGAATACCTTCAGCCAAACCCAGGTGAAAGCATGGAAAAATTTGTGCTGCATTTGAATTTATATACAATATACAACTTTTAATAATTGCATTACATCACCTGTTCACCTATGGATCCTCTGCAGTGAATGGGTGCCGTCAGAATAAGTCCAGAGTCAAAACGGCTGATAAAAATATTACAGTAAACCACACCACTCCAGTATCTTAAGTGAAAATCGTAAGTCAAACATTTAAATGAAAGTCATTGTTTTCTGACGGCACCTGTTCATTGCGAGGGATTCATTGCTAAGCAAGTGATGTAATGCTAAATTTCTTGGGTATCTTGATTTTATTTTTTTTTTTTAATGCACTATTCCTGCAGTTGACTTTAAAAATGTAGACTTTAAATTAGTCATTTTGTTTCTTAAAAATATGCATCATGCATTTATTTGTTCCAATATCTTTTTGCATCAGTACATCAGTATTCATAGCATAGCACGGATACTGGCTCATTGATAGGCAACAATGAACAGGGATGGTTAATCAGTTAAATCTTAAAATCTCTTTGAATTTACAAATCCGAACTACAAGACAAGTACACAACTACATGAAATGTATGACACTGTGCAAGTGGTTTTTGGATATTTTATAACAAAAATCATACATATTGTGCCCTTAGGAAAAAGTTATTATTTTTTTGTAGTGTATTTTTCTCTATTCATCCGTCTGCCTGTTTTGTACTGCAGCATCAAGAGCGAGGCTGACCATGGTGAACACCATGTCTAAAATGCGTGGACAGGTGAAAAGCCCAGGTTACCCGCAGGCAGAAGGCCTTCTGGGAGAGTGTATGCTTAAATACGGCCGAGACATGGGAGAGGACACCAACTTTGGTGAGAGAAGTGTTTATAAGCAGTTACAAAAAACTGTTATTGAAAACGATTCAATTTGTATTATTTGCCAAAGCATGAAAATCATTCTTGCAGTAACATTTACCAGCACACAGGAAACAAAAAAACTATTCAGATTCTCAGCATCTCAATATTAGAGACCATTAATGATTAATTAGTAGACATTAGTGATTTATCTTCATCAAATATTGTATTATATTTTCTTTGTTTGTACAGCTATTCTAAGATGTTGTACTGTCAAATGATATATCTTTGTTCTGTGTATGTTTATGTCATTGTAAATACACACACATACAGTATATATTTTGAAAGTATTTACATGTCTATATTTACATTCATATGATTTGTATTGTATTGTGAACACAACTTTTTTTTCCAATCTGTAGGTGGCGCTTTAGTGGAGATGGGAGAGGCCATGAAGAGACTGGCAGAAGTGAAAGACTCTCTAGACATTGATGTCAAACAGAACTTCATCGACCCTTTTCAAACTATAATCGACAAGGACCTGAAAGACATACAGGTAGAAAACTGGAGTCAAACTACAACGAGTTTGACAAGTTTCATTAAACGAGACATCAGAGACCACTTTCCCCAAGATGTCATGATTTTTTAGCTACATATTTTGCTAGATTCTTCGATGGGTGTGAAAAACAAATTGGGTCACAAATGTCCCATATCACAGACTGTTACTGTTCAAAAAATCAAAGCAGCTTGATAATTGAGAATGTTTATGCTTTTGGGGGATTCAGTAAAAAGGAGTGAATGGGTTTTTATCATTGTAGGGAGGTAGCTTCTCCACACTACTAAAACACATTTACATGCAAACACCATGTAAAAGTGAAATTTGCATCTGATGTCCTCTTTAAATGTCATGGGCTAAATTTATGATCTGTTGTATCATTGGCTGCTAATGCTCTTCCTCAGCATCATCTGAAGAAACTTGAGGGCCGTCGACTGGATTACGACTACAAGAAGAAGCGTCAGGGGAAAATTCCGGATGAGGAGCTCAGGCTAGCAGTAGAGAAGTTTGAAGAGTCCAAAGAAGCAGCTGGAACCAGCATGCAGAACCTTCTGGATACTGACGTAAGCTCACTTCAGCCTATTAGGCTCTGAGTACTAGGGGGGTTAAAATGAATCGATGTGATCATCACACGCGCTTTCAAAATCTGAGCTTGACTTTTTGCTGCGTGTATGTGCTAGAGACAAACGCGGAGGGATTCATTGCACAGAGTATGCACTATCAGGCGCATTTTAAGTATATGCTTTTATTTCTGCAGTTTTTATTAGATGCGTGAAGCTCACATACTGACAGACTCACTTGTGCTTTGCCTTCGTTCGTAGAGCAGTTAAATAAACATGCATCTACTTTTATGATATGAAATTGATGTAAACATTCGGTTATGTTTTCAGAACATGACAAAACATGGAAATATATCTGTGCATTCATGTGAAAACAGTCTATTAAAGCTGCCAGTGTCTGATCTCCTCAGTAATAATCAAAAGGCAATAAAGCTATTTAAAAAAGAAAAATCTGTAATTATGATTTTAATTATAAAATTGTGATACTTGAGATGAACTCTGATACAGAAAGTGCTTTTTATTTGTCACTTGTAATTATATTTTCCCCCTTTATTACATTATATTTAGACCTACTTTGAATTCTTAACAATAATTAATTAATTATCGTGATATCGAATGGAATCAAAACGTTAAAATGATAATTGTTATCGAAATTGAATCGTGAAGAAAATGCCTATTCAGACTTTTAGTGAGCACCTCCTTTTCAAGATGCTCAAAGGGATTGATGTAAAGTATAAATCTTGAGGTTTTTATTTTTAGCTGTTTTTAATGGCAATCAGACTTTGTTACAAATTGCTTTTGAAAAAGGTACTTGCCAAAACAACAATAAAAATTTTGAGGGGTTGCCTTTTAACTACAATTATTAACCTGGAAAATATCAGAACGATCACACACTACAATAAATTAAACTGTACAGTTATTTTGGTTGCTTAGATTATTTTGGGTTGCATAAAGTAATATGCAATAGTAAAAGCTATACTGTACTTGTTTGAGACTACAGCACTAAAATACAAATCAAAGGACCCGCTGTTGGAAAGTTTTTATAGTTCAGGACCAGGGAGAGTCATATAACTGTACTGTTGCTACAGTGATCAACAGCAATGAGTGCTGGATATTTTCCAGACAGTCTGCTGAGCCAACACATTTATCAGTCTGTTTTATCAGCCCTCAACTGCGGCCCAGAGACTGTGAAAACTTCAGGATGTTTCTGATTATTTGCTACATTGGTCTTAAACACAGGCCTGTAATTAAACAAGGTCATTAATCTATGCTAACAAAAAGTCTCTTAAATTGCCATGCATGTACCTTGCTAATACCATGGTAGAAGACAAGACAGCAGTGATCCTTCTGTTCAGTATAAATCAAAGTAACATGATATGATTGTACCATCATGCATATTTCATAAATATTTACAACATTTTTTACTTATTGTTTCCTAAAAATATGCACATGTATGATATTTAACTGAAGTATGACTCTTGGGTCAAAATAGGAATGTCACTTTATTTTATACAACTTAAAAGCTCCTTCCAGCAGTTTTCAGGAGCATATTTTAATATTTCACTTTTGCATGTAACTGTACTTTTAAACTCTTCAGCATAACTCCTCATAGGGTTATGCGCTATTATTCATTTGTTGATGCAATGTTAGTTTTTTACATTGGGATAGTTAAGATAGATACTATTGTAGTTTTAGAATAGATACTACTAAACTTTTATTTAATGTTTATATAGATTTTATTTATTATTATTTAATCTAAGTATTTTTTTATTAATATGTTGACTTGCCAACTAGCTATTTTTTTATTATTATTTTATTTCTAATAACAAAACTTGATTTTTAATGATGAAAACAAGACAAAACAGTTTACAAGTTTACGTATTGAGATGTGTTTCCTGAATGCTGAATCCCTTGTCATGTAGCAGATATAGAGATGGAAAATCAGGCACAGTGAAGCGTAAAAGAAGCTTACAAATTACAGATCTTTATCCTAAGGCTATAACATGTTTTCATGCTCTGTGTGTGTGTGGCTATGTGTTGTATGCATGATTTTTAGGTGGAGCAGGTTAGTCAGCTTTCAGCTTTGGTGGAATCTCAGCTGCAGTTTCACAAACAGTCTATGGAGGTCCTGGAGGAGCTGGCACAGCAAATGAGAGAACGGTTAGAGATGAAAATGCATTGTATCTTTATGTCCTCATAAGTATTTGTCATGTCCTTACAAACCTGTTTTTCCTCTGGAATGCATAAGGAGAAATTTTGCTTCCTTTTATTTTTATACGTTTACAATGAATGTAAACGTATAGGTTACTTGCGTAACCACTGTTCCCTGAGACATGGAACGAGTACTGCGTCTGCTAAGGCGCATGGGGAAAACTCCTTTTTCCCCCTAACTGAAGCCTATTCTAAAACGCAGTTTTATTATCTACTAAAACTGCAC
>JAUYWG010000020.1:1341230-1359402 GCA_034779775.1 Enteromius afrohamiltoni | reverse complement strand
CTCTTTTTCTGCCATCTTCACTCGCGCTGATTTTTAAATGCGATCAGATACCTCAGACGCAACTTCTGCGCTGACAGTATAGAGTGAGAGAGTTCGGGCTTCTGAAAGGGCGAAAGTGCGGATGCGCGCGCGTCAGAACGCAGGTCAAAATAACGCAAAGAAAAAAAAAAGTGAATAATCGTTTTTTTCGATTACACCATTTTTGTGATCGTTGAGACCCGAAATCAAAATCGAAATTCGATTAATTGCACAGCCCTACTCCATTTGCACAAAAGCTTGTGAAACTGATTGTCAATCAGTGTTGCTTTACTAAGTGAGCAGATTGATTTCACAGAAGTGTGATTGACTTGGAGTGACATTGTGTTGTCTAAGCGTTCCCTTTATTTTTTAGCTGTATAATAATTAAAAAAAAAATAAATGCTGAATTTAAAGACAGTAATATTGTGATATTACTGTGATATAATATAGTGTCACATGAACATTCAGAAATCATTTTAATATAGCAATTTGCTGCTCAAAAAATAATTTGTAAAGTCTGTGTTGAATCAAAATTCACTACATTTCTTTTGTTAGCTCACATTGCTATTTTTGTGGTGAAATATTCATCTGTGCATGTCAATCCACAAAAAATAAATCAATTTGGTTTCCCTCTTCAATCTCAATCTCAAAATGCTCCTCTACACTAAAACAACGAGTTTGAAGGCTTAGGCATGAGCGTAACATCCTCAACCATCAATTTAATGCATCTATTCTGAAAATTTCTTTGAAAAGGCCAAATGCTTGTATTTCACCATACATAATCTTTAAAAACTTACTACTAGTAGCATAACTTAAAATAACTACAGAAAGAAAAAAAAAAAATCTCTGTAAACTATGCAAGTGGTAAACGTAATAGTGCAGGACAATACGTCACCTGGTCCTTTGCCTGACGCTTCTAATTTACGCAGTTTGCTGATTTCATCTTCAGTAATGGTGGTCATATCTCTCCAGAAATCCACATTCTTGCCCTGTTCCAGCTCCATGTACACCTGCAGCCAGAAACACACAACCAGGTCAAAATCCTCATCATTCAACTTGTGTAATTCTTTTTTTGTGTAAAAACGTCCAATCTGGCAGCCCAATTAAGTGTTAAAATTATTCTTCATCTCTCCCATCACACACCTTGATGTCCTCCAGCAGGTCGTCCATGTCTGTGACAGTGAGTCCGTTGAGGAAGGTGTAAGGTTCATGCATCTCCACCGACAGATCATCGTCTTCAGCGCTGATGTATTTAGCCAGCAGGTCGATGGGCTTCGCTCGGCCGTCACGGATACGGATCTTAGACCTGCATTACATTATAGAAGCACGTTACAAACGGTCATATCACATGTATGTATGAAAACACTACACATCTGAAGAGCTTGACCTCAGTTTGGCCTGATGCAGGTGAAAGTTGTCCTCCTGTTCTGCCCATGTTTTGAAATGTTCGGCCTCTTTCTCTCTCTGCAGCATCTCCAGCTCCTGCTCACGCATGGACTTCTCTCGCTCTCGCTCCAGACGCAGCTGCTTCACCTGAACATGCAGAGCTCACACCTTTACTTCAGTTTGTCTTCTGCTCATTTACCAAAAACAATCTGGTTGCTGCATTTAGATATAAAACAGTACAAAAATAAAGCAATATTTATTATGAGAAAACATTTGATTAGAGAACCTAATCGAACAGTTCTGAATGTCATGAAAGTTTGAATCATACCATTTTTCTTTTTCTTCATATTCTTATTCATCATAAAGTTAATGAACTACTGCCCTAATAAGCATCACTGTATGTATTGTACTAATGAAAGTATTAAAAATATTACATATTATTTTGTAGTACCTCTCGTTAACTAAATAATTGATTATATAGTAATTCTTAATTTCAAAATTAAGAATAGTAATTAAATATTTTTCTGAATTCTGTAGTATTTACTAATTCAATTTCACAGCTTTACATTTAAATTAGCATAAATAAAACTATTGAAATTATTTTAAATATTACATTTGGTTAACTAAAATATTTGACACAAAAAGTAAAATAAATATTATTTGAAAAATGTTTCACTAGTTATTAACACTTGAAACTAATTATGAACACTGAAACATAATTGTTTTAAATTAAAAAAATATATATTCTTGATACATGAAAAAAAAAAGTATTACATTTTTATTGCTTTACAACTACACATTATCTTCAAGTATAAATTATCTCTTACTGTTGTGATGCTTAACTTAATTTCTAAATTCACTTTAAAAATTCCCAATTGTAAAAGTTCTCATCATTCAAAAACGTTTGCCACCTTTTGCAACTCCCTGCGGTTTTCCTCCTGGATGTGTTTATTTCTCTCCTTCAGGTTTTTTTCTGACAAGTGCCCGATGCCCTTCTTCTGCAGAGCCTGAGAAACAAACACACGCACACACACAGTAAGTGTAGTCCTAACCAGAATTTCTCATAAAAAAAATCACTGCAATATCAACACATTCAAACTCTGCTCTCCAAAACATCTCTCTGACCTTCTGCCATTTGAAGGTGCCTAGCAGGTTGTTATCTCCAAACGGGTTGTCAGCATTGGTGTAGCCCATGTACTCTTCACTCCAGCCCATCTTCTCCCTCTTCTTCCTCTCCTTGGCCTCTTTCTTGGCCAGACGTCTGGCTCTTTTCTCCTCTGGGGTCTCCAGCGCCTTCATCATCTCTTTCTGTTTATTCTTGTCTTCTCTGTTGGAGGAGGATCCCTGAGTCGCCTTGCCTTCCTGATCAGAGTCGGCAGAGGAGCTTGAGGAACTGGAGGATCTGGATTCAGAGTGTCTTCCTCTGTCTCGATCCCTCTCTCTGCTCATTCTCCTCCTCCCCTCTTGGTCTTTCTCCCTCCTTCTCTCTTGGCTGGAGCTCCTGCTCTGTCGTCTCCTGTGCTCTCTTTCACTGCTCCTGTCATCTCTGCCTCTATTTCTCTCCACACTGGACTCTGAGCTTGAACGTGAAGAGCTTCTACTCCTCCTCCTGCTCTTTTCATCCTTGTGTTTCTTCTTTGTCTTATGTTTCTTCTGATTACTGTGATTATCACCTGAAGAGCTTATACAGCAAAGATATTTTTAAACAGTTGTTTACAATCAGCAGATCCTACAATTTAAAAGGCACCTATGTAGTTTCTTAAATAAAGGCTCAATTTACACATTGAAAATACAATTTACACATTTCCTATTTTAATAGGTGTATTAAATGAGACCATTTGTTTTTAACAAAAGTTTAAATTAAAATGAAGCATGCCATCAACAATTTTTTTTCTCTCAATTTTTGCTTCTTGTGAACCCTTAAAAAAAATCTATAAAAGCACTTGAATTACCAGAGTGTATGGAATTTGCTGTCTATTAAATTACTTTCCACACTATAGTACTGTATTGTACAATTTTATTTAAAATCAATTATTATAGTTATGGTAAATAAATCTGTCAAATATAGTGCAAAAAGAACAGGTAAAAAATAAAACACTGTACCGTTCCCAATTATGTGAAACAAAGAATAACACTTTTCCCCCAACCGTTTTTCTCTCAACTTTCCAATGGACTCCCTCCTACTATATAAACTAAAATTCCTAGTAAAAACACTAAAATTGTTAGGTTTTTAGTTTATTGTGGTTTTAATTACCTGTCTCTGTCTTTTGATCTTCGGTGTGATCGTGCTCTTCTGTCTCTGTGATCGCGGTCGGAGTGGCTGGAGTGGCCAGACTCTCTCCCTCGGTGTCGGCTCGGGCCCGCTGATCCGTCGCTGCTCCTGGAGCCGCCGCTGTCAGACCGACCTCGTCTGCGAGAACCTTTCACGGGAGAGCGGTTACGACCGCGTCTGTCATCCGGCGAGTGCGAGCGGACATATCTACGGGATTTTTCTGGAGAGCGGGAACGCGATCGGCTCCTACGATGCTTCTTCGATCCCATGTTTTCAGGTCCTGACTACGCCGCGTCGCGTAAATAGGTAACTTAGTTTATTTGTTATAATAATGCCAATCTAATACATTCTGTGATAACCCTTAGAATGTTTTATTTGTATTTATGTTAAGAAAATACGTGGTTTAATTAGTAGCCGAGCTTTAAACAATTTTTTGTACATTTTTTAGCAGGAGGTATAAAGGGCTCCTCTTTGGGGTCCTTTTTGAAATGTTGGCGGCATGTTTCTTTGTCATTTTAATATGAGCTTCCGTTCAAATGGTGTACCTCTTTATAAGTTAAATACCTTGGAATTATAATAGGATCAACAAAAAAGAAGTTCATCAAATTTTAATCCTAATATCAAAAAACAAAAAAAAAACTTAAAAATCAATGGCTTTTAAGAGATTTATCATTAAGAGGAAGAGTTTTGATATCCCGACTAACTTGCATAGCCATCGCTCTCGTGGCATTATTTTTTTGTTGTTTGTAATTGGGGAAACTTTCAGCATTTCATTGTCAAGCTTTTCTAGCAGGGAATTTGATTTACAAACACAATTTTTCACCACATCATTATTTTATTTGGAATAATAAGGACATTTTATATAAACAAAAATCTTTTCTTTTTTTGTTGGCAAAATGTACTTTATTTTATCACTGAGAATGTTGACAAAAATATTACCTTACAGTGGAAATATGTTTTGTTAGGATTTATTGAAAACTCCTGAGATAAACAGACTTTATAAACTTTACAAAATTTTCATGGCCAAATGTAAAAATAAAATCCATGCTTTATAGCATTTAAAAATGCTTCCCTCAAAGAAGCAAAGAGCTGTTAGAACTGTGCAAGTTTGTGTTTTTTTCAATGTTTTCCTATCAAATTGTTTTTATATTCCCTTCAACTGGATGTGAGGCTGTTTGTTGCCACATATTATTCACTCAGTGTCTCTTTACAGCCCTAATTTAGCCATTCACTTCACTGAAAGGTCTTTCTGTATGTGATCAATTGAGATGGAATTATGTGTTTTCAATGTAAGTATCTTTATCTGTTCACTTTTTTGCAGTTTGCACACATGGATGTATTTCTAATATAGTTATGTGCATTTCAAAATGTAATTTAGTCTAATGTATAATTCAGATTGCACATAATTCATTACTGCCCACTGTTGGCTGAAACAGTGTAAATTTCCGAATAAAATGCGTGAGCAGTCAGTAACTCTGGTGTAATTTGAACAGGAGCGGGCGGTCTAACAATATAGCGTTCCCGAAGAGCATATCTGTGATTTCCTCATTCTTATTGAGCACCGGTATATGCCAGTGCTCAGGACTGTTACACATGCTGAGCGCATGGAACAGTGTTTTCGCGTATACATTTTATTTGCACAGTCTGTTTGCGCATCAGAGCGGGCTTTACCAACATGAGCAAAGTGAAGATGCGCTGTCCTTGAAGGACATTCAGCTTGCATTATAGAGAACTTCGCTCAGCAGTACTCTGCAATACAGAAGCAGACTGAGGCGATCAGACTGAGACATCTTGCCCCTGCATGACCCTCCAGCTGCACACCTTCAGACTGTGGTTGAAGGTCACGGCGCGGTCCCTCGGGAAGGCAATGTCCACTCTGGTGGCCAAGGCACTTAAAGAGCTTGACGAGGGTAGTTCCTACCCGGGGTTGATGCAGAAGCTGCGCTCTGCGACCGACCTTGCCCACCGGACAACAAAGGTCACAGCGTGGTCCCTCAGGTATCCTCACAGGCCACCCCCCCCAATAAAAACAATAGCCAGCTACAGATTATCCAGAACGACGTCTCCACAGCTAGAAACAGAAAATTGACTGACAACTGACATTAGGTCACTCAATGGCCTAGGACCAAAATACACTGCGGATATGTCTGCTGAATATAAACAGATCAATCAGATCATTAGGATCAAATCAGTTAGAAATACCAAGTTTTCAGGCCCATTTATAAATTTTATTTGTCATACTCGCTTTATTTCAACTCCTCTTGTACACCTCATGTAAGCATCAGCAGCTTGTTTTAGATGAAAAGTATTCTCAGCCGACTGTTGTCACGTCAGCCCGTTCTTCTTCAATAAAACATTGGATAAGCTGTTTTTAACAAGCTCTTTTATTATCAAAATTGTAAAGGATGGTTTAGCTTTAATATTAGTTTTAGCAAAAGCTAACAGTTTTAAGTTCACATGGATCTTTAAATAATTTCTTTAGACAGATCCGGCACCTAACAGTAAATGTGTCAGAGAGGGTTAGCCCTTACTCAAACAGATCACACACTGTCTTTTTACTAAAACTAAGCATTGAACGTTAGACACCAAATAAGCGTAGAACTCTTCATAATGACACTGAGTACAATACGAGTGCCTGACCACACATCCGACTGTATATGTAAACCGCAAACTGTAAATCACATAGTTTTTTCTCTGAAACCTGTAAAATTGATTTTGTCTAAACTTGTTTCATCTTATCATAACGGGTAGGTCTAGAGCCTCGTCTTCAAGTGTTGCTTTGGTGGCTCAGAGGTGCTATTTGTGGAAAATGAAGGACACAGAGAAAGTTTGCTTTCTTAATCCCCCGATCACTCAGGCTTTCCTCTTTGGCGACACTGTAGAGAACTTCGCTCAGGTACTCTGCAGTACAAAAGCAGACTGAGGCGATCCAGCACATCTTGCCTTGGCGTGACCCTCCAGCTGCCACTCGTCCACTGCAGAGTGACGAGGGCGCCCCGGACGCGGGCACCGGCACTGTTTCGAGTCAGTACGGGAAACACTCTGCTCAACTCAGATTAATCAAAAGCGTCAGTAGCAGCAGATCAATTTACAACACTTTCCGACGTGCAGGTAGCATGAAGGTAATTTTCATCTCTTTATGCTTATGATATTATTTTTGTTGAAATGAAACGATGGTTAACATCGACCAATGTGCACCGTTGTGCACAACATTTGTATTTTTTAACCACTTCTTAGGATAGTGGGGGTCACGAGTCAATGGCACGGTTATTTTGGGGGTCGCGAGCTGAAAAGTTTGGGAACCCCTGGTCTAGAACTACACTGTATTCACACAGCACACACAATGTCTCTGTATTTCTGATTTCTCGCAACATGGGGACAGGAAACTTGTCAGTCAATAAATAAGACAACAAAGTAACTGCCGTTACTTTTTTGAAAACAAAATGAAACCAATACCAATTTGTAGTTGCTTCTCATCAGCATCAGTCTATAAAGCATTCATTTGTATTTTCTAAGGTTATAAAACCTGTGCAAATATGCTCACTACATTGTTCCCCTCCTTTTTTTTTTGCAAATGAGACATTACCTGTTAGGGCTAGCACATGCCAGGTTAAAACAGGTTGTTGCACGGCTGAACTGAGAGAGAGTCAAGAGTATATGTGCTTTTTCTATAGGCTTGTATAGCATCAGAAAAGATTGTATCACTGGTGTAAAATTAAACACACATTCAAATACCTTTGATATCTGTTATCGTGTTGGATTTCCTCTTTCTGCTGGCACAGATCGTCACAACTATATACAAGTTCCAAAACTGAGGTTAGGGTTATCTATTTGATAATATGTTTCAAACTTTGTACAACTGACATTAGCTAATTACATTAGCATTTGCAAGCCATGCTACAAACAATGTGGGTAAATGTTTGTAGTATGGCAGATAGCAAATTGGCCGTATTGTGAATGCTGTAGATTTCTCACAACACATAACAGGATGGCCTCTGTATCTCTGCCACACAGGAAGAACCTCTCTGTGCAACAGGCGTTGGCCTGGCTTCAGGAAATGGATGAAGCAGACTCTGATGGAGGAAAGGTTTCATTTGTCCGGCAGGTCACTGATACCTCATCTGAAGAATCCGAAAATGAGACGGAACAAGAACCCAAAACGCCTCCATGGATTTGGAGACCAAATATATCTTGAATGCATCCCTTTTCTTGGGAAAGAACCCCACTCATCAGAAGGGGGAGAGGCTGGCAGAAAATGCGGTCATGAAACTGATGGAGCAATTTTTGGATGATGGGAGAAATGTCACGACAGACAATTTCTTCACCTCACTGGCAGCACTGTCAGAGCCAGGTGCAAGAGAGTTGCAACAGGAATCGAAGCAGGTTTGTCTTGTGTAACGTGAAGAATTCACCTGTGCTAAATGCAAGGACGATGGACACTGGGTATGCAAATGCTGCATAGTTTTAAATATATGTAGTGTTGGAACTTGTATATAGTTTTTGAATCTCTTTTGGACAGTTATTTGACTATATTGCAAAGGCCAGATGATTTCAGCATGGTAAAAACACATATCTATTCATTACATTCATTGCCACAATGAAACTCAGAATCAGAGAAACTCAGTTCAACTCAGTGCAACACACTTTCCCCCACCTAGCTTCCAAATGCAAATGTGCTAGCCCTGACAGGTAATGGCTCATTTGCACAGCAAAGGAGGAGCTCAACCTTATTTGAATGTGCAGGGTGTAATGCTTTTCAAAGTTTCAAGCTTGGATCAATTGTTGGATCGATTGCAGTCACTGATCAACAGGTGAGTTTAATTTAATATATTTTATTTATTTATGTAACAACATAATGGACTGATTGTCCTTATTTTATTTTATGATTTGCATTGATTTATGTGCATCCAAATAAAAATAAATCAATTCTGTATATTGGTATTTTTAATCTAATTTTTAATCTAATGCAATAAAAGACAATTTTTAGTTTTATACCCAAAAGCGTTCCAGTATTTTTTTTTGGGTGACTTCATATGTGCTTTATCCAGTTTGCCAAATCAAGTTAATGTTTATTTTTCTTTCCAGTCACATAATTATGGATCAAGATTCAGATGATGAATTCATGGACACCTCTCCTGAATTATATGGAGATTCTGATTGTGTCAAATCCCCGGTCACAAATAAATATGCAGATGATGCCACGGACAATAATCATGTAACATATCAAGAACCAGAACATTTCTTGGCTCCAGCAACACATCAAGATTTAGATACCATCATGGGTAAACGTCCAGTGAAACATAATGAAAAACATACAGAAAACCTAAACAAAGACCATTACTACACAGTTGAGACAGATTCAACCAGTAAAGCAGAATTTAAGATGCAGCTAACCTCCACTGGAGAAGTTGGAGAATACAAGGTAACTGTAATACAGGCATAGGTTAAACAGAAAAGAAATGTTTTTAATTATAAATGTTCTTATTGTAATTTGCACAAAGTTAAAATATGTGAAATGTATGTGAATCCACATACATTTGGCCATGTAGTTTAAGTGCACAACCTTTAATTTATACAACCAAAAACATGATTATAAAATACATATCATTTGTTTTTCTTTCTCCAGGAAAATGTAGAACCAGTTGAAGATGGGTGTAATCCAAAACCTGATGTTAATGCAAACAAGGGTGTAGTACCTGTGTTCTTAGTCTTTAATGATTCATCTTAATTAAACTTAAGTACACAGAATGTAATTAGATTTACTAAAACTAATTTACCCAAGTAATTATTTTTTAAAAGAACTGTAATATATTATATTTTACTGTATTTACAGTATTCTTTTTCTGCCCTTCAGTCATCAGACAACACTATACCCTGAACGTTATTCTAGATTCTAGATTCAAAAGTTGTTTTCCAAAAATGTTCAAACATTTATTGAAGTTTCAGTCAAATGATAACATATTTTCTAAATATCATCCGGACAAGTCAACAGACTAGTTTTCAAACTGCTAGTTTTCGATTCTCTTGCATTTTTTTCCTTGTTTTCATAAAATCAAGGTGCAGAAAAAGAAGCAAGCATCAGCAACACTAATGACCTGCCTTTGATGACCATGGTCCAAACTAACAAAGGAGACAAACAAAAGGTAAGACCTTTTAGCAAAGTCCATTTACGAGATATGTAGTAGGAATGCAACAATGCCTTTTTTTTCAGAACCAATTCAATATCAAATTTCCAAATGGTCAAATCTCCTGATGCTTTTAAGGCTCTATAGACGGTTGATCCATTTGCAACGCTTTATTCATGCAATCAAGTCAAACAGGTGGTGGTCATCAGGGGCAGACATAATCACAATAGGCAGACAGATAAACAGTACCGTATAACAGGCGGAAGGTCAGGGTATCAGGCAGAGTTCAGTACACAAGAGTCCAGGCAGAGTTCAGGGTAGCAAGCAAGAATCAGGGTCCAGGTCCAGGCAAAGTTCGGGGCAACAAGCAGGAATCAATGACGAAATAAAAAAATCCAGGTAATACACAGGTCAGTCCGAAAGATATACAATAATGCTCAGAGTTGTCATGAACGATCAAAACCTTGCGTCAAACTGATCTCCACGAGTCCCTTTTATACAAGAGATAATGCAGAACACCTGTAGCGGAAAATGAAGTACACAGTTCGGGGTAAAGAGGTCCAGGTGGGAACTAATATTCCGGGGAAGGTTCCCGTTGATGACGGTTGGACAGCGCCACAGAAGATCGTTCCGTTACAATACTGATCCAATACTGATCCAATCTAATACCAGCGTGTTTTTTTTCTAATTAGTGTAGAAATTCTTTACTTCTCTGTGTTGACCTTGTCACTGTGTATTAAACACAATCACAATATATCACAATTAAAAAAATATCACAATAAAAAAAAAAAAAAATGTGAATATGTGCAGGACTAAATCTGGTAAAATGTTGCATGTTGGTCTTTGTATTGTTGTAAAATACAATAGAAGTAAATTAATTTATATATAAATATAATATAGCTCTTTAAAATGTATAGCACAGTAATCTAGGCAGCAACATATGATAATTAAGACAAACAAGAAAGACTTGGGGAGACATATTGATTCGTAGTGTAATAAATATGTGCAATGCTTTATTGAGTCTTTTCATTTAACAGTTTAAATCTCTGTAACAATTTATTTTAATGTGTCATAATACAGAGTAATTACCTAATTAGGTACTTAGCAGTAGTCATTGCACTTATATTAAATAAAATGTACTTATCATGTAACTAAGTTACAGCCAGTTCGTAATTATGTAGAGGTTACAGGCATCTACTGTTACACATATGTTACAGGCTGAGTCTACTTGCACTTAAGCACAATCCACTTAACACACTTTATTTTAAGTAGCTCATGCCTGTGTAATATTCTGTCATTCATATGTGATTAAAAAAGATATGACATGTATTTAAGCTGTGGGTTAAATCAATGGATTAAATCAATCTAAGGTGCAGCCAGTTAAGGTGTACAGTATAGATATATATGATTTATATCATACGTATACGTATGCCTGTGTACTTGATTTTATAATAACGTTGTATAAAGTGTAATATACACATATGTGACAATCTTTTGGTCACATAAGTAGCTAACAGATTTGGTCTGAAACAAGTGTAACAGTAGCAGCCTATTACATCAACATAATTACAAACTGTAAGTACAAACTGTTCCCTAACTTAGTTACATGGTAATTGCATATTGTTTTATGTAAGTACAATGGCTACTACTAAGTACTTGTTAATTACTCTAGATGATGGACACTTTAAAATAAAGTGTTACCTAAATCTCTTATTGAGTGCTCTTGAAGAGAGGTTAATTGCTTTGACTGTAATAACCAAAAGCGACAAGAAGGGATAACAGACAGTTTTATTTATTAATGAAAATATTAGTTTTAAGAATTCATATGTGTAAATTAATTATTGCTGCAGATAAACTGTAGGCTAGTCTTTTTGGTCTTTTCAGGCAGGTTAAGCGATATAGCATTCATTTACATCAGCTGCAAAAAGATGACAATTAAACAGCTAACATGTAATGTTATATTTACTTCAGAAAAAACAATTAAATGTCCATAAATTTGATAGTCAGCTAGAAAAAAAAACTAATTGGAGAAGCATTCTGATGTACACTATATTACATATTCATTATATTTATACTTTACCTTCTTACTTAATCTTCATTTTTAATGAACGAATAAATCTGTCATGAAAATTAGTTTTCATTATAGATCAAACAAGGGAGATGGGGACGTGCGGATCCATGTGCAGCTTTTATTATTGCAAGGTCATACAGGCAGTGTCAGAAAGACAGGCAAACGGGAACAGCGTGGGTTAGACAAAATCATGGTCAATAAACAAAGCAATGGTCAGGGTAGGCAGCGAACTATAAATATCCAGAAAAGCAATCCAAGGTCAAAACACAAAAAACAAACAAGGGAATAACGATCGGAAAAGAAACACAGTGGAATTCAAGACCTTGCATTTGAACAGTTGTAAATCTGCCAATTAAATAGTGAGTGTGAATGGGTGTGGTGATGAACAACAGCTGTAGATGATAATTACTGAATATGAACAGGTGTGGCTGTGCATAATGGGATGTTGAGTCCATAATAGAATCTGAGTCCAAAGGAAGTGAAGTGAAGCGAGTGCCCTCCTGGCTGTGATTCGGGAGCTGGATCGAACAACGGCTCTCCTGGCCGAGTCTCTGTAAGCGGTACAGACAACTGGAATGGCTGCTCAATAACCCCAGTGTCAGAGGTCGAGCACAAGAAGGGTTCAGTGACCTGAACGAACCGATCTAGAGGTTGTGCAGCGACCAGCGGAACCTCCTGTGAATCTACGACCCAAGTCGACATCTCAAAAGGTGGTGCAACTACTGGCGGAACCTCTCTGGCAGGAACTGTGTTGACTGCCGGTGCCATGGTCAATGACATTAATGACAATGACTGATAGTAACAAAACCCAAGCACTGAAGACAGGACAGGACTTCAGACAGGGAAAAAACTCTCCTTGGATTTAAAGAAAATAGCCAAGACAGAAAAACACGATGGGATGGGGGACTTTATACATGAAACATTAAATACTGGATGAATGCACCATAAATAGTTGGGCAGCTGTAGGCGACGGGAGAGATAAGTTTAGAAATAGAGAAAGGATCGATAAATTTGGGAGCCAATTTTCATGACGTGGACTTGAAAGTTATATTACATGTAGCTAGGCAAACCTGTTGGCCACAAATATACCGCGGGGCTTTAGTACGACAGCGATTAGCGGCTCGACACATGTGCTCACGGGTCTTAAGAAGAGATTTCCGTACCCTCCTGTATTCTGCCCAGGCCAGTTGATCGTGCAAAGAGGACGGGTTATGATTGACCAAGGTATGGAGTAATCATTCGAAAATCTGGTTGGTCCGCTCTGCCTGCCCATTAGTCTGGGGATGAAACCCTGACGACAGACTGACAGTAGCACCGATCTGTCGGCAGAATTCCCTCCAAACTTGGGAAACAAATTGAGAACCCCGGTCGGATACAACGTCTAAAGGCAAACCGTAGATCTTAAAAACGGATTAAAAAAGAGTGAGGGCCATCTCTTTAGCGGATGGAATTTTAGGGAACGGCATAAAATGAGCTGCTTTAGAAAAGCGGTCCACCATGGTTAGGATAACCGAGTCCCCCTTAGAAGGAGGGAGCCCAGTAACAAAATCTAAGGCTAAATGAAACCATAGTCTGGACAGGACCGAGCGCGGACGAAGTAACCCGGCGGGCGGGGAATTTCCCAGCTTAGTTTGTGCACAGACATGACATGACTTTATGAATAGACGAATATCGTGATCCAGGCTGGGCCACCAGAAACGCTGACGAACCGATGCAATAGTACCTCTAATACCAGGATGCGTGGCTAATTTAGAGGAATGACACCAGAGTAATACGGTGTATTATACGGAGTTATACGGAGTAAAGCCCTAAAGACTTGGGCATGAACAGACGGTTTGCAGGACAGCCAGTAGGCACGGTTACGCGGGAGAGAGCTTCCCTAATCCACAGCTCCTACTGTCTTCGGAGGACCCGAAAAGACGGGAAAGGGAATTAGGCTTTGTGTTCTTTGAACCCGGGCGGTAAGATATTGTAAAGTTAAACCTTCCGAAAAACAAAGCCCATCACGCATGACGTGTGATAAGGCATTTTGCAGAACTAAGGTACGTAAGGTTTTGGTGATCAGTCCACACTACGAAGGGGTGGCTAACCCTCTCAAGCCAATGTCGCCACTCCCCGAGCGCGAGACGCACCGCAAGGAGCTCACAGTTGCCAACATCATAATTATGCTTTGCAGGGGACAGGTGATGCGAATAATAGGTGCATGGGTGAATCTGACCGTCGACTGGGGAACGCTGGGAGAGTATGGCTCTGAAGGGCCTGGAGGGATCCGGGGTGGAGAGGATGGCCACCGAAGTGAACAGCGTCTTTAAACCTTCGAATGCTACTGCAGCAGCTCTGGACCAGGCAAACCTGGTTTTTGTGGACGTGAGAGCTGTGAGTGGAGCCGCGACCTGACTAAAATTTAGGATAAAGCGCCTGTAAAAATTTGCAAAGCCCAGGAATCTCTGAAGGGCTACCCGTGAGTCAGGAACCGGCCAATCGAGGACGGCGTGTACCTTAGCAGGATCCATACTGATGCAGAGATGATTGACCCAAAAAGGGAACGGTGTCGAAATGGAAAAGGCATTTAACATATAACATATAAGCGATTCTCTAATAATCTTTGCAGGACACGACGAACATGAAGAACGTGCTCCTGCAGAGTCTTAGAAAGATTAGAATATCGTCTAAATAGATGAAGACAAAGACGTTGAGCATATCACAGAGGACATTGTTAACCAAAGCCTGAAAAACAGCAGGTGCGTTTACAAAGACCGAACGGTAGGACACAGTATTCTAAGTGGCCGAGCGGAGTATTGAACGTGGTCTTCCATTCGTCTGCCTCCTTGACACGTAACAAATGGTAAGTGCTGTGGAGATCAAGTTTAGTAAAAATCTTAGCTCCCTGCAAGATCTCGAATGTGGATGACATCAAAGGCAATGGGTACCGGTTCTTTATGGTGATGTCATTCTACCCTCGATAATCTATCTATGGGTATTGAAAGAAAATCAAAAACAAAAAAGAAATTGATTCTTGATGATTGCCTGAAACAGTTAGATTGACTGGAGCAGTTACACTCTACAACGAGCTAGTAAATACCCATTAAGTGCAAATAACTTTCGGCTAGACCTTTAATAGGAATATTATGTAGCTGAGCCCACTTAGAGTCAATAAAGTTCTCTTGAACCCCAGAGTCTATAAGGGCAAGGCAAGAATGAAAAGTACCTCCAAGACGTAAAGTCACTGGTAAGGTGGTACGGTCCTTAGGCGGAGGAGAGGGGGTTACGCTCGCTGGTAGACCGAAGGGTACTGGCGAGCATTGGCTTTTGCTGGACAGAAATGCCTCTTCTCCCCGCAGTACATGCAAAGGACCTGTTCAATACGCTGTCTGTGTTCCTCGGGCGAACTGCGAAGGCCTCCAACCTGCATAGGTTCAGGGAAAGAAGAAGCAGCATGCCAGGAAGCCGATCATTACTCTTCCGAACAGGATAGGCGCTCACACCGGCGCCAGTCAAATTATTTATCCAGTCGAGCGGCGAGGTCAATCAGATCCTCCAACCGATCGGGCAGTTCTCTCGAAAGGATCTTCTCCTTGATGTCCTGTGTCAGTCCCTCTAGGAAACGGGCAGAGAGCGTGCTCATTCCACTCGCAGGTGGCAGCAAGAGTGTGGAACCGAGAGGCCTCAATCCTATGCGCCGAACGGTCAAATATGCGGACCATCTCCTCCCGAAACTTTACATAACTGGACCAACAAGGAGCCAAGGTGGCCAGACGGCCACTGCCCAGTCCCCTGCCTTTCCGACTAAAAGGGATAACACAAAGGCAATACGAGCACGAGCCTCTGCATAAGTGATGGGCTGCAGAGAAAAAATCACTTCACATTGAGTGAGAAAAGCCTGGCAATCGGCCAATTGGCCAGAAAAACCAGGAGGGTTATTAACTCTGCGACCAGCCCGCAACTCCTGGAGTGCTGAAGAAAGCTCGCTCACCTGGGCGGAGAGACCCTCCATGGTGTATCGGGCGGCGGATAACTCCTCCTGATGTCGGCCCAGCATCACCCCTTGATGCTCCACAGCTGAGCAAACAGACGAACCTTCCTCCGGCTGCATGTTACTGGTCGGATGATTCTGTCAGGGTTTGTACTGTGTGCAGAGGGAAGAAGGCACAATAGTCGTTCTTGCAGGGAATAACAGTCTTTTAATTATAAAGAGCTCAGAAAAAATCAACCACTGCCACTCACTGCGCACAGGGAGAGAAACAAAAAACAGGTTGAGGCTCTATGTCCAAAAAACAAGCAAATAAGAATTCACAAAACTCAGTACCGAGTGGGAGGCAGGAAAACTACTCTTCAAACAAAAAACAACAGTCGAAATGATATATGATAACCGGCTTAGCCACACTGGCGAGTCCGAGAGCTCTCTGAAGCTGGAGTCCCTTCCAAAGTGGGATACGGTTGGCCTCTGAATACAAAACACTGTTTAGCCAGGTGAAAAGAGTAACAAAACCCAAGCACTGAAGACAGGACAGGACAAGACTTCAGACAGGGGAAAAACTCTCCTTGGATTTAAAGAAAATGGCCAAGACAGAAAAACACATTCTCACACTTAATCATCCAACAAAGACAGGTTAGACAGACAGGGAGAAATAGAGATGGCAATCAGCGTAAAGCGGCAACAGGTGCCAAGACAATCTGCAGAGCGCGCTGATCCAAACAAGCAACAGCTGAACTCGGGCTCTGACGCAAAACACAAAAAACCGAAAAAAAGAACATGAAAGTCAAACCCAGCTCATGACAGTTTGTGCAAATGTCATGAGAGCCAGAGGTGTGCGGATCCATTTGCAAAGGATTTATTCGTAGTCGACAGATCAGGGTCAAACAACGGCATACAGGTATATAAGGGCAAGGCTTAAGTCAGAGAACAGTCCAGAGTCAAAAACACAGTAAAACAAGCACAGAAATTAAAATGCTTGGAATTGGGATGCAGGTGCAATCACAATACTTCACACTAGACAGTTCCAAGAGACTGGTATTAATGCTGAAGCTAATGAGTGAGGGGGCGTGACTGATAGGCAACAGCTGTGGGAAGAGGAGAGTTCTGAGAGATGGAGTCCGGTGAGCAACAGAGTCTGAAATGCAACAGAATGGAGGGGTGTGCCCTATTGAGTGACGTACAACTTTGACTGAAATTCATTGCACACCGCTCATTTAAGATGTACATGTGCCGCATTCCAGGTCTCCTCGCTGTCTCACAGCTAATGATCCACAGTGGGTAGCTGAGAAGGTTCTCCTGACCAGGAAAACAACGGGGGTTGGAACCCCAGCACGACCTGGAATGGAGTCAGTCCTGTAGCTGGTTTTCTGAGTGAATTTTGGGCATACTCAGCCCACATGAGATACTTGCTCCAATCCTGCTGATTAGGATTGCAGTATGTTCTTAGGAACCTGGTCAGCTCTTGGTTGAGTCTCTCTGCTTGTCCATTAGACTGGGGGTGATAATCAGATGTTAGACTTATGTTAATGTTCCACGACGACCTCTGCTGTTTCCCAGGTAGTTAAAGGTATGAGATGGCAGGCTTTAGAGAAGCGGTCAATGATGGTAAGAATTGTGGTAAAGTGATTGGAGGGAGGTAAGTCCTTAAAGATGTGGGACCATCGTCGCTGTGGAACGGGTAGGGGCTGCAGTAGTAGTCTGGACGTGGTCCGAACGGAACTAATACTTGGGGGTAGGTTCAGCCACAGAGGTGCAGCTTATAACATTAAATATCCATATGCAGTGCTTTTTGCTAGCCATGTCAAACCAAACAGCAGCCGCTTGGTTTAGTTAAAAATAACAGTGTTCTGTGAATGTTGATGCTTTAGTAACAAATATTTATCAGGAGCGTGTATGATGGAATTTTATAAAAGAAAAAGGTTCTACTTTATAACTACTTTTGAAATAAATTAATCAGAACAGTAACATGATTACTTTTAAAATGAGTAATTGGTAATTTGATAAAATTTTCAGAGTAACTAAGAAAAACTGTGCGAGGGAGAAACTAGCCAAGGGAGGTCCACCATGTTTAAATAGTCTGGTTGTAAATTATTGTTGTACAACTGTCGTTACAAAGGCTACAGCCATTCTAGCGCCCTCCTGATTGCCTGACACAATGTCAAAGTTTAGATTGCATGACGTCAACCTCCAGAGCTTTACAGGTAGTACAGATCCTCTCATCTCTCAATAGTAATTCTGTAATGAGGCCAATTAACAACTGACATTCAAATAAGACATAGGGCATGGTTTAAATACTAAGACAAATCAAAGACCTGGAAGACACG
>JAUYWG010000020.1:1316385-1337715 GCA_034779775.1 Enteromius afrohamiltoni | reverse complement strand
TTACTAATCCGAGATTATGATGACAAACTCTGCCATCCTGGACCAGAAAGAGTCTTTGGGGAGATAAGGAGAAACTTTTGGATACTGAGAGGACGAGAAGCTGTCCGTAAACAGCAACACCTATGTAAGGACTGTCAAAAATGGAAAAATAAACCAGTTATCCCAAAAATGGCAGATCTTCCACCTGCTCGATTAAGACTTCTTAAACCTCCATTTTACAGTACAGGAATGGACTGTTTCGGACCATTCCAAGTAAAAATTGGTAGACGACGAGAAAAGAGGTGGGGTATCATTTTTAAATGTCTCACAACACGAAGTGTTCACCTTGACCTCCTTACATCAATTGATACGGATTCCTTCTTGATGGCTTTGAGGAGATTCGTAGCTCGTCGTGGCACACCTGCAGAGCTGTATTCAGACCATGGTACTAACTTCCATGGAGGACAGAGAGAGCTGCAAGAGACCTTTGCATCACTCACTCCCCAGATCCAGCTACACTTGGCTAAACAGAAAATTACATTCCACTTCAACCCACCCGGAGCCCCTCACTTTGGCGGTGCTTGGGAGAGAGAAATTAAGTCAGTCAAGACTGCCCTTCGTGTTACAGTCAGCTCCCAGGTCGTAACTGAGGAAGTACTCCAAACAGTGCTCATCGAAGTTGAAGGAATGCTTAACAGCAAGCCCCTCGGTTACATTTCCAGTAATGTAGCTGACCTCGACCCTGTCACCCCAAATTATCTGCTCATGGGGCGGCCAGATAGCTCACTACCCTTCGTAGTTTACCCTGCTACAGAGATTATGGGCAGACGGAAATGGAGGCAGAGCCAGGTTCTAGCCGATCAGTTCTGGCTAAGTTTCATCCGCCACTACCTACCTACACTACAGACCCGCAATAAGTGGCACAAAGACACCAGTGACCTTTCTACTGGGACCATCGTAATGCTTGTTGATCCACAAATACCACGAGCACTATGGCTAGTAGGCAAAGTTGCAAAGACGTTCCCAGGTTCTGATGGCCATATCAGGGCTGCAGAGATCCAAGTTAAGGACAAAACCTACATTCGACCTGTTGCTCGCCTGATTCGCCTTCCAGCATTCATAGATCGGGAAGAGAACCAGTCCATTTAGACTAATTTAAGTACAAATATGCAAGGCATATTTGGGGGCGGCAATGTCAGAAAGGATCAACCCAATCAGAACGCAGTTCTTTGAATGACGTCAGTCAGAGCCTTAGTTGAACTGCAAAGAGACGAACTGTGAATGCTCCAGTAATAACCTTTAACATTCCTTCATAAGTGGACTTATGTGAGCGAGTAAATGCCTAGAAAGTAAGTTGTTGTTTCTGTTAGGTTGCAATCTGTATTACTGCTTGTATGAAAATAATCTAATCAGCCTTATATCTAATTGTTATTGTTATTCTTTGTTATTCCAGACCACTCACTGTTACCACTCCACCTAATTAACAGTAAACTTCTTACTCTGATTCAAATGAGTCCTATGTGTTCTTACCAGCACACCCGTGCGGATACAATGCACCTGTTTCAGCCTAAATACAGTCCTTTCTAAAATCTCTCCAAAACACTCTTAATCATCTTAAATTTCCTTATCCCTGCTCCGAACACTTGAGAGTTCTTTAAAGGGTTAAGGTTCTTCTCTTTAATTTGAAGGAGAAACACATCGTAACAAAGTTCCTTCCCATTCAGTGTTAGTTTGTCCGTGTAACAGAGGCCAGCAAGTAGGTGCTCTGCAGGTAAACCTCACTCCCCTGATCTCAAAAAAGGCGTTTGTGGTCATGGCCTTTAGCCTCCTTGTTAGAGCATCTGCCTCTCTTGCTGGCGACCCACTCAGAGCAAGGACAAGTCGTTGTGGTGCGGACCCAGGAGGGTTACATCCGGTCTTGTCAATGTTGTGTGTTGTCTTTCTGTTGGATTGCCCTTTGTGGATTTTTTAACAGACTGTTTTTGTATAAATTATCTTTGTGTCTGGTGCACTGGAATTGTGAGAAGGGTCTGGCTGCAGACATGCACCTCCACTTTCAGACCTGCCCTCTAAGACCGGAACTCTCTTATATGGGGAGGCTGCAGGCAGTTTTACGCCCCTGTTGTTCCTGATGCATCCAGTAGGGGGAGAAGGATATATGGTGAAATGATTAAAACGACGCTTGAAACTTCATTATTAACAATTCTTTCAATTAAAAACTGAGAGTTTTGTTCTTTTTGTGTAAATTTAAATATAAACATTACATAAAGATATCAGATGATCTGCACTACGTATTATAATCTCTGTAAAGGAAAAACCGAACTAGAGTTTTGAACACAAAATGTACATTAACATTACATTTAAATAGTTACTTAAAAACTTATAATAGCCTACATTGGATCAGATGGATCAGTGGTAGACTATGCTGTTGTGAATTTATATACAAAGTTACATTCAGATATTAAGCATATTCAGCCTTTCAGACTTACAGTGTAATCATATGGACAATCAATTTAATATTTATTAATGCTTTAGTGTTCACTACTGGTTGTCATACAGCTGCAGAAAAATGTCCTACAAAACATTTTATAAACACAAACACCCCTTTCTAAAATTCCAAGAGCCATTTAGCCATCTGAGAAGAAAAGACAACTTTTTTAATATAATTTATTACCACCATTTATTAAAAAACATGAACTTGAATGACTCCCACTGATGACTCTCTCTTAACTGTTGTTCAGTCCTCCTGTCGAAACGCTCTCGCTCACTGATAAGAAATCGTGGCCTAATGAGTTGGACTTGAAACCCAAAGGTCATGGGCTTGAGTCCCAGGTCTGGCAGGGATTCTGACCCCCAAGGGGCAGTTGCAACAATCATTTAGATTTAATAAAACTCATAATTGCATAATTTTTCAAAAAAAAAATTTGTTTATTTGATACCAGAGACAGAGTCTCTGACTTAATAACAATATTTAAAAGGTAAAACATTAAAGTTTACTGTATGAATGAACCACCAAAAGCACACAAACTGATTATTTTAAGTAAAGAATCATTGCTTCAAAATTTTTGTATTTGTCAATGGACATTGGCAAGGATGTCATAAAACAAGGACACATTGTGATGGTTGAAGCTCGTGTTCCGTGTGAGACTGGTAGCTTGAGGGCACTGTATAGAGAGACAGGGCTGTCTTTTCATGAACCCCATAAACCAATCCCGGCCAGCCAGGGAGCACTCATTACAGGTTTCGGGGTAGGAGCACTTGTAATGGACAGCCAGTTGGAAGGCCAGTCAATGAACCCGCAAAATGGATGGAATACTTTCTCTTATCTTATTATTTCACAACCTCATATTCTTATACAGTACTAACCTACTTTTTGGAAAATCTGTGTTTAGAAAAACATGTTTATCACCGCAAATGATTCATTAAGAAGTCAATAGTAGCTAGAATAATAGCTCCGCCCTGTCTGATACTCCAAATTTCCCACTTTCTAATCAGACTGCAACCTTTTTCGTTTTTTTCGCTTTGCGCTATTAACTTCACAGAAAATAAGCAGACGATTGGCCAGCTTTCATCCCTGACCAACAAACGTTCAGACCTGAGCTGATCATATCTTACTCAGTATAAAATATTCTTCTAGCACTTCTTGATGAAGCCTATGTCCAGCTGGAGATCATTTCTCGAATCGCATTGAACATGCAAAATTACAATACTACAGCAAGTAAGTCAACTGTAAATGTTATTTATTTAAAAATCCATAAACTGATAATTAGTAGAAAAAAGTAGAAATGCAAGAGTTAAGTTAAACGTATTTGCATAAAATTATTTTTCTGTTTATTGTAGGCCTATTTCAATTTTACTGTTAGTTGTAACACATGAACACGAACAATAAAGTTACTGGGGTAAAAAAAACCCCAGCAATTCTCGTGTAAGGTTAATGTTGTGTAGTGGGTTTCTGTTTTATAATAATCAGTGCTGGTAATACACGAGACGACTCACCCTTATTTATTATCTTAATAAGAATTTATATATTTTAAATAATAGCCCATTTATAATTTTTATCAGACCATATCAGTAACAACTTGATAAAACAATACGTCTAGGCGAAAGGCACGGCAGGAACACATTTAATCTACCCGAGGGAACCTTTCAATGTAGGTGTTGCTGTTAAATAGAGAGGGGGAAACAAAGCAGCCAACACTCTTTGAGTCTTCTTTAACTGAAAAATATCTAAATATTCATAAGAGTGTAAAGCTCGACTGTTCAAAAATGTGTGATTGAGTTTCAGAAAATGTCACATTTATCTCAGTCCAATGATATTTTATTATTATTGAAATAATTGTACATAAATAGGCTAATAAGCCAAACAATTGTGATTATTGCTGAAAACATTTTAACTGCAGGCACAGAGCCTATAAAATAGTAGAGCACAAATATTTTAAACATTTCTTATTCTTATTTTCTAAAGGATGCGAGAATAAACACTATTTAAGATGAAGAATCACAACTGTCCCTTATTTTGTATTTCTGAAGTTGATTGACTCTATTCAAGGTTGCATCTGCATGTTCAAAACACAGCCATCGCGATATTCTGTTATTTACCACTAGACGGCGCTAGAGTGCTTACACACTGTTACTGTTACTGTACAGGATCTGCAGTCACACGCTGCTGTTCCTCAGAGTTCATCTGTCTGTCTGCTGCCTGGAAGATGATAACTTCTGTCTGTCCCTGTTGGAGTAAGGCTTTGATTTTTGTGCTTGAAAAAGTGTAATATATATTTTTTTACTCAAGTTTGAAAGCTGTAACTTTCATCTTCTCTTAAATGTACAGCCAGTGGGTACACAGAAATGGACGGAGGCTCTGTGGATTTGCCTCTCTCTGTTGAGGAGACCAGACCGGATCCAGTCCAGACTGTAGTGCGTCCGTCACTGGTAGAGATATGAGATAGTCTGGATATTCTGTATGGAATGGTTTCTGTGATCACTTATTAAAAAGATGATGATTACGAGAATAGGACTTCATTATTTTTCAGCATTTCCATCTTGATTTCTCAAACTAAAAGCATTTTATTTTCACTAATTTCATTCAATCAATTAAATAATGAAGATATTCAAGCACAGATAAGATTAAATATATCTGCATGTCACGTGACAATTAAGCAGCATCAGAAAACGTAATAAATTATCATAATTTTCATATATATATATATATGAACGTATATCCCAAGGGGTTTCAAGAAAACAAATATTCTAGATCAGTGGTTCCCAATAGTTTCACTATGTACTAGAATGGGTTATTTTAAATGAAAAAATAACTATGAAGAAGTAAATTCATAAAATGTGTGTGTGTATATTCTAAAACGATAAAACGTAGCAGAGCGTGTCTAATAGAGATGTACTCTGTAGAGATGAACTGTGACAGGGGGGCCTTTAGAGTCACAGCTGCCTGATATTCCCTGAATTTAATACATTTCAGAAAGTCAACACTGTCACACACAAAAAAAGTCACAACTTTACAATCTTATGAAACACAAGTTATTAAAAAACAACCTTGCTTTGATAGGAGATATTATGTGTTGCTTTTGATAAAACAAGCTCTTTTTCATCATTAAAAAAATATTTTTATCAATTTTATAGCATATGAAGGATTGAACCCTTCTCTCTGGACACTGTTTTAGACGCAGTGAGAGGACAATAAGAGTCATAGAAAATTAAATGGAAGGTGATAACTGTGTTAAATACAGTCTATTATTAATCCCTCATAAAATTAAAAATGGAAAATATTTTTATTTTTAAATCTTATAAAAGTTACACTTGCAGGACCTGTTTTGTCCCATATGACTAAGTTGTATTTGGTGTATTTAATATTCATAAGCCATTGCTAATTTTTATGTAAATTAGCAACATATATCGCATAATAAAATCTAAATAAAAATGCAGACGATTCTTAACGTATCCTACTTGATTATTAAACGCAATCGTAGTAAGCTAAATAGGCTGTTCATGAGGCGTTGAATAACCCAATGCTTAAACATGAATCTTCCGCTAACCAATCCTGGAAGCAAAGGGCGGGGCTTGCCATGAACCTGGTTAATATTCATGTTCTTAAAGCGCGTGCGCTCGGATTCCGGTCTTTACGGTATCGCGTATGTGTCCGGAAGAGAGAGGCTCGACGGACTCTGCTCGTCGGTGTTGGATGCTCGTCGGTTTGATGGGCGATGGGTCTGATCGCTCGCGTGCGTAAAGAATGGTTTATCATCGGTATAGTGCTCGTCATCACGTGCGCCAAGCTCGCGCCGTCCGTGGGAGTGAAAGCAGGTGAGTGAGGTCTAATCGCGCGCCTGGACACATTTCAGGACTGATGTGATAATAATGTTTATAATAACTTTAAAATCGGTCAATGCGTTTATAAGGCATTCTGTCGTGATCAACGCAAGGAAATAATATCTATTAATCATATCCAAGAATATGACTAAAAAGGGAGCGACCAATGATTGATTGTTTGTGCATTGACAAAGTGTACTTTCAGTTGTTATTCTATAAGTTGGGCTCAAATGTAGTGGATGTCTGTATATAAATACATGGGTTCATGACAGAGTTGATCTGAATAGTATATTGCAGTGTTTGGTGGCTGTGGTTTGTTTGGGCAACAGGTTTGTAATTGTTTCAAGTGTAGTTGTCATTGTGACACGTTGCAACATCTCAACACCCGGATCTGAATAATCCTGCTCTACAGTCTGTTTTTCCTGTTTATATGTGTGGGAGTTTGATAGACGGATAGTAAACAATCAATATATCAGTTATTGTTTTTACTTAAAAAATAACCAAATCTCTCTGTTGTTTGACTGTCCCTTGCTTTTTTCAAAACAATACATTAAGGGTACTGAGATGCACATGGTTATAATGTGATATTAAGTAATTCATAAACTGTAATATTTATAGTATACGCAAATGAGAAAACCATGCTTACCTATCCAAAATGCCATGCTGTTACCCTAATCTCATTACCCTAGTCACTAGTGCCTCAAAACACGGAAATACCATTTAACAAACATAATACCTCATTCTTTTAATTCCCCTTAATCACTAGAGTCTGTTCTCTTTCAGGTCCTCTTCGGCCAGAGATCACGATCACCTATGTTGCCGTATCTGTTATTTTCTTTAACAGTGGCTTGTCTTTGAAAACAGAGGTATGTCGGTGCCCGTTTGGTCTTTATGATTTTATGTTTAAACAATAAAAACACATGCTCCTATTTTGCTCTGTCAGGAGCTGGCCAGTGCATTGATGCATGTGAAGTTGCATTTCTTCGTCCAGACATTCACGCTAGTATTTTTCCCAATCGCCATTTGGCTGCTTCTCAAAGTTCTGGCCTTGACAGCGATCAACGAATGGCTTCTCAGAGGGTGAGTGTGTGTGTGTGTGTGTTTCCAGTCCTCCTCGTACACAGTCACCCTCTCTACCTGCTCACCGCTCAGCTGAATGGGAGGTTTGTGCAGAGTGTAACTGGATCTCAGAGGTCTTCGGTGTTGGCACTTTTGGTTATTTTCCTGCAAGATAGACGTCGTGCAACCAGCAACCAGACAGAAAAGACTTGTGTTTTTATAACGTTTCAGATTAGGATTCACTACAGAACAACCATTCACTGAAATATGTGACCCGTGGTGATTTATAGTAGAGTGTTGCTAGCTCCTGTCTGGACATGAATGGGATTTAAATGCAAAGTTTAAATGTGTTTTATTTACTAACTTCTCTCTCTCAGGTTGCAGACGGTTGCTTGTATGCCTCCTCCGGTTTCCTCTGCTGTCATCCTCACTAAAGCTGTAGGAGGAAATGAGGTAAATAAATGATAAAGCTATAAAACAGGAACTTGTCATATAATTAGAATGTCTTCAAAAAGTTGCTTTATTTCCCGAATTCCATTCAAGAAGAGAAACTTGTATAATGTACACATTCCTTCCACACAGACTGATATGTTCCAATTGTTTCTTGATCTCAATATCTCAGAAAATGAGAATATTACTTAAGACCAATACAAAGAAAGGATTTATAGAAATATTGGCCAACTGATAAGTATGAGCATGAAAAGTTTGAGCATGTACAGCACTCAATACTTGGTTGGGGCTCCTTTTGTCTAATTTACTGCAGCATGGCATGGAGTGGATCAGTCTGTGGCACTGCTCAGCTGTTATGAGAGCACGGGTTACTCTGATAGTGGCCTTCAGCTGTTCTGCATTGTTGGGTCTGGCGTATCGCATCTTCCTTTTCACAATACCCCAGAGATTTTCTGTGGAGTTAAGGTCAGGCGAGTTTGCTGGCCAATTAAGAACAGGGATACCATGGTCCTTAAACCAGGTACTGGTAGCTTTGGCACAGGGTCAGCAGCAGGAAGCATGAAGTGCTCTAAAATGTCCTGGTATGCAGCTGTGTTGACCTTAGACCTCAGAAAACACAGTGGACCAACAGCAGCAGGTGACATGGCACCCCAAACCATCACTGACTGGAAACTTCACACTGAAGCTCAAGCAACATGGATTCTGTGCCTTGCCTCTCTTTCTCCACTCTCTGGGACCCTGATTTCCAAAGGAAATGCAAAATGTACTTTTATCAGAGAACACAACTTTGGACCGTTCAGCAGCAGTCCAGCGCTATTTGTCTTTAGCCCAGGTGAGGCCATTTTGACACTGTCTGTTGTTCAAGAGTGGCTTGACACAAGGAATGCGAAGCTGAAACCTATGTCTTAGATACGTCTGTGTGTAGTGCTTCTTGAAGCTCTGACTCCAGCTGTAGTCCACTCTTTGTATTCTCCCCCACTCTTTGCGAATGGGTTTTGTTCCACATTTCTCTCCAGGGTGCGGTTATCCCTATTGCTTGTACATTTTTTCTTTTTCTTCCCTTCACCTCTCTATTAATGTGCTTGTACACAGAGCTCTGTGAACAGCCAGCCTCTTCTGAAATTACCTTTTGTGTCTTGCCCTCCTTGTGCAAGGTGTCAAAGGTCGTCTTTTGGACAACTGTTAAATCAGCAGTCGTCTTCCCCATGGTTGTGTAGTTTACAGAACTAGACTGAGAGATCATTTAAAGGCCTTTGCAGGTGTTTAGAGTTGATTAGCTGATTAGAGTGTGGCACCAGGTGTCTTCAATACTGAACCTTTTCACAATATTCTAATCTTCTGAGATACTGAATTTGAGGTTTTCATTAGTTATAATCAAAATTAAAAGAAATAAACACTTGACACACATCGGTCTGTGTGTATAGATTATACAAGTTTCACTTTTAGAAGGGAATTAGTGAAATAAATCAACTCTGTTCAAATCTAAGACTAGCACCTGTATATAATAAAACTTTACAAGCAGACCTTAGCATAAAACCATGATTATGATTTTAATCACTGTTGAAAAAACTAAAACTTTCCAACAGAACAAATAACTAACAATCCCCTTTAGAAATAAAACTTTACAAAAGCAAATAGCAGTGGTAAGAACGTTACAACCTTGCATCCATCATAACAGCAACTATTCATCACAATTCATTCACAGTTTTACAAACATATTCCATCACAACTAAATACATTCCTTCATATGGGTAACAACTTCCCAAAAATATTCCCTAGCTTTCACCATTCGCAACTTTATTTTCACCATTCACGTCACTAAGTAACATATTTGCATAATGTCCGCCCACGTTCTACATTGTGAACAACTTGCCCCGCCCACAAACAGTACAATCTCCACATGGATTACATCATGTCCAGAAGACGCTGTACCCTGCGCTGTCATTCAGTTATGTCAATGGGTGTTACGTTTTCCGACACACGCTGTAGCGGTAGACCAATCATAAAGGACTGCGCCATCTGACCAATCACAGCAGTGAGGGCTCACTGGGAGGGATTTAGACAGACTGATTCATTGAACTGCTGCATACGAGTCGTTAACCAATCATTTAGAAATGGGGTCAAATTAAATCTATTTTTGGAGAAAACTAAAGTGTTTTTTGACCTTGCATACATGTAAACCTGTTTTAAGAGAGTCATGAAACAATATTAAGAACACAATATTAGCCACCTTTTAAAATTACATAATAGGGGCACTTTAAAAACACACTTGATCACAACTATCACTAGCCTGGCTTCCGCGACTTTAAAGCTCATACGAGCTTAGTCTGGCCAAGCTGCCTTACTACTCGCCTTCTGGGAGGCGGGCTTAACCTGCGTCCATCAGATGCCTCTGTTTACTACTGGACGAAACTACAACCAATCAGAACACTCATTCCGATGACGGATGCGTAGCGACGGAACCTGAGCTCGTTTCTCATTGGTTGCCAGACTAACTTTGCTCGCGAAATAGAATGTAGCGTCACAGGAAGTATGGGCGGGCCCAGGATAAACAATCACATCTTTACAAATGCATTTGATTTGAACTTTACAAACAGACTGCCGCAAAACTGTTACACTGTTTTAATCGCACTTTATTCTACAAATCATAACTTTACAACCAGGCAATCACAATAATGGATAAACATTTTATAACGTATATGTTTATGTATTTAATGTATGTTTTTTTGTGTGTGTGTTTTTTACAGGCTGCAGCTATTTTCAATTCTGCATTTGGGAGTTTTCTGGTAAGTCTGATAATGCAGAGAGATAATAAAAAAAAAGAGGAGAAAACCGACAAATAGTCAAACAAAAGAACACAGAAATAAAAGTATAATGTGAAAGAGTGGTGTCTCTCTGTCCTGTCTGCAGGGGATTGTGGTCACTCCTCTTCTGCTGCTGGTGTTTGTGAGTATAACTCTTCTTTTATTGGTTATTTCTGTTCATTGTGAACGTGCTGAACAATAAGCATGTTGTGTGGGGATTTAGGTTTGTATTATAATATAGTGAGCATATATATATTTTTGTGTGTGTGTTTATTAGCTGGGCTCCTCGTCTTCTGTCCCATTCTCCTCCATCTTCTCGCAGCTCTTTATGACGGTGGTGGTCCCACTCATAATCGGACAGGTGAGGGAGTTGTTTGAATAAATTGTGCTAAATGTGTTTTGATGCTCATAAATTCACGCAACCTTCCAAATGTTTGTTAAAAGTTTCATAATGTACACTTTTTTTTGTTTTAGAGTTTTATTTTAGGAGTTGATGTCCTTAAGAATATATATTTGCAGTATAACAAAATACCAACTCAATATGTTAGGAGCTCTGTCAAAAACAGCTCGATTTTGGACTGCCTAATTACTATTCATGAGCCTCTCTTCTGATTGGCCTGTTGTTTCTGAGTGACGCATGACTAGGCCAATCAAATGTCACAATCATGTCACAGCACTAGCTTGAATGAAAAAGGTAAGACTGAGACAGCTCATTCGAACTACCGCAGATTTGTCTACATAAGGAGCCTGAAATATCTTGTTGTGATGTTGGGTGCGAGAATTAGCACAATACAGCCTCAAATTAGAAATAATGATCCTGGCTCCACTGCCAGACAAAAAAAAAACGATGACAGCTGTGGTTTAACACGATAAAACGAGTGGACTGGACAGAAAAGATTGAATAAAGTACTGTCTTTTGTTGTTTTGGGCATCTCAAGACTGTAGTTTATGAAATAAAGTCAGTGTGTAATACAACAAACTGATGATTTGTATATGATTGTGTGTAACTGTATATGTATTGTTGTGATTAATTGTATCTGGAATAATAATGTAGCTGTAAAAAAAAGTCGTCTGCAGAAACAGAAATGTGTACGTCTTCATCATGACTAGATATACACGGTGAGTTTGTCCTATACACGTTAGATGTGATTCACCTCATAGATCATCCTCGGAGTGAGTGTACAGATCTGGTTTCGTCTGTTAAAGTTAAGCTTTTCGGCATGTTTCTGTGTCGTTGTTGCTCAGTAATGTCATGGGAATAGATCTGACGTCACATTTTTACAGAAGTCACAACTACTTCATGCAGGCTGTGTGTAGTTTACTGTGTACAGACCGAAACTCATAGCCCCTAGACCCTCACTTATCATGAAAAAAGCCAGGAAAGTTCATATTTAACAATATGGGACCTTTAAGATAACATTTAGTTAATTTTAACTAATCTTTGACACTGATACACAGACAAACAAACAATAAAGTACAATAGTAAAACATCAAATCAATTAATGAATGGACGTGTTGATGTTCCTGAATCAATTCATTTAATAAGAAGATAATGCTATGATTTGAGCATGTTTTGTGTGTGTGTGTAGGTGTGCAGGAGGTTCCTGAGAGAGTGTCTGGATCGCAGGAAGCCTCCGTTTGGGACGGTGAGCAGCGTCATTCTGCTCATGATCATCTACACCACCTTCTGCGACACCTTCTCCAACCCCAACATAGAGCTGGACCACCTGAGCCTGCTCATCGTTGTCTTCATCAGTGAGTGTGGTGTATGCAGCCAGTCATAAGCAGCATGGGGATGTTTCTAGCAATATCCAAAAATACACTATATGGGTCAAAATTACACATTTTATACTGTATGCCAAAAATCATTAGGATATTAACCAGACCCTAAACCCAACCCATCCATGAAGATATTTTGTGAGTAAATATATTAAACCAGTAACACTTTAGTGTCATTAGTTAACATTAGTTTATGTCTTAAATAACATGAATAAACGATGAACAATACATTTATTATACTATTTATTAAACTTTGTTAATGTTAATGAAAATACAGTTCATTGTTTGTTCATGCTTGATCACAGTGCATTTACTCCTGTTAACAAACAACGTGTGATTTTAATAATGCATTAGTAAATGCTGGAAATGAATGTCAACTCCGATTAATAGATGCTGTAGAAGCAGGGCCGGATTAACATGGCTAGGGGCCCCTAGGCTACAGGTTTCTGTAGGCCCCCCCCATTAGGCCATCCCTAACATCGTTGTTCAACTGTGGTGTGAGTGACGTGCGTCTGACGTTTATATACTGTAGGCGTATTTGTCTCACCCAATCAGTGTCCGCGTATTTAAAAGTTTATTTTAATCCAGTGGGTATTACGTTTTTCTTTCTTTTGACCAATTGGGCAAAAGAAGCCATATAAAGCCTGTGCATTGATCCGGCCGTGTGTAGAAGTATAGTCCTTTTTCACGCTGCGTGTTCGAAAACGAAGCTTTAAGCTTCTAGTAGTTCTGCAAAATAACCTCCGCTGTAGCCAGTATGAATGGCAATCCCATAGCGCAGTGATTTATTAATAAACAGTTCATCATAGATGTTTTATCAAAACATGTAACTACAGTTTTCCATCATTAATCAGGGATTATGAGATGAGAAAAATCTGTCATGTTGTCAATCATCCATCCATCTTCTTCCACTTATCCTAATAAACCACACATCAGTGGAAAGCTTATTTATTCTGCTTTCAGATTTCATTTTCGATAAATTGATCTTTATGACTACTTTTGTGGTCCAGGGGTCACTTATATTAATATCATTAATTTTCTTTGTTTTTTCAGTATTTTCCATTCAGTTGAGCTTCATGGCCCTGATATTTTTCTTGTCTACGAGGTGAGAATCATACGTTCCCAAAAACACAACTGTTGCTCTCAACGTTATTCTGTATGATTATAAAGGTGTTTGTTTTTTTCCCTTTTGATTGACTGACCTGATCCTCCCCTTCTTGGGTGTTAGATCGATCATATAACCTTTGTTTATCTGTTTATATGTATGTGATGTTTTCAGGAAGTCTTCTGGTTTCACTGCAGCTGATTCGGTTGCCATCATGTTTTGTGCAACTCATAAATCCCTCACCTTAGGTAAAACCACACACCTGTCTGAATAAAGCAAATATTAGGGGTTTTTCTACCTTCTCTAGCTAAACACTCATGTTTGTGCAGGTATTCCCATGCTGAAGATCGTGTTTGAGGGTTATGAGCATCTGTCTCTGATATCAGTGCCTCTGTTGATCTATCATCCCGCTCAGATCCTGCTGGGAAGCATCTTACTGCCCTCCATTAAAACATGGATGAGCGGCAGACAGAAGGTAACGCGTTTGATGAAAAATGTTGTAAATGTGAGAAAATGGAAACAATACTTTCTGTGAAATATACAGTTGGAACGGTAAGAAAGAATATCATGTAAAAAATGTTTTTGTGAAAAAAATAAAAACTGACCCCTTTTTTTTAATTGGTTGGTTCAACTGGTTCAGCTTTTATTCTTGTTTTGTGAAACTGGGAGAGAAAAACACTAAATGTGAACGAGGTTAAACATTTCATATCTCCAATTACAATATTTTATTTTAAATTGTGATGTGTACATCATTTTATTTATTTTAAAACAATGACAGATGTGTTACTGCATGCTGGATCAAAGTTGGGTCTGTTTTAACTCTTCGACTTCCTTCACAGACTCTAACACCCATATGAACTACACTGTGGACTGGAAGCAGTGAAACACATGGCTGAGCCAAACCAGACCAGAATCACCGAGACCAAACCAGATGAGAAGCTGATCAGGCGGATATATACGAGAGATCAAGTGCCTTAACGCGCCCCGCGGGACCTCAGACGGCCACCGGCCTCAGTACAGGGACTACAGACGATTCCATGAGCTTTTTTAAACAGAGACATGAATGTATATTTTTATATGAAGTGTAAAAACTTTTCTTACTTTGATGGCGCTCAGACTTTGTCAAATGAATTTATTTTTGTTTTTTAGACATCCAGGAAGTCTTTTGTGTGTTCATTGGGCTTTGGGAATTTTTTCAGCAGTAAAAACTAAAGTGAAATTGCACTGCCAACATCCTTCACATTCACATTCAGAGTATTACTGACTCATTGTTCATTTATTCTGATGCAGTAAAAGGTCAGCTGTACTGACGGTGACTCCATGTTATGTTACTGAAGACAATAAAGATTGTCATAAATACTGTCTAAATGAGGGTTTGTGTTTTGTGCTTTGAAAAAATGACAATGCGACTTAATACATTTCTGTTTGATATTTATTTTTATTCATTTATATATATTCAAATCAGATACAAATTGAATATTTATTGTACCTACTACAACTAAACCCTTCTCCTACCCTTCAGTATCTCGCTCTTTTTGCAATCCCTTCCCCTCCCCTACTCCTCCGATAACAAATCTCCCTCGTCGAGGGGGAAGTCGGAGGGTGAGCCATCTATCAAACTATTAATGAGAAAGAGCGAACTCGTGAAACACAGCAAAAGCACTTTCTGCTTCTTTGTCTTAAAGTCTAATGAGGTTTAATGCAGTGGGTGTTTAGATTTACTTTCATACTGTTGTTTTTATTGTATGTGAAAGAATACACATGAAGTGATTGAACAGTATTATACTAAAGCTTACAGTGCTGTTTTACAGATTGTATTATGAGTTGTATAATGTGACAAAGTCACATTGAAAAACCGCACCAGAAATGGAGTAGATGATATTAGTTGCTTTAGAAATAAATGAGTCACACTGGAAAACCTGGGTTTGTATTAGAAAATTGCACTAAAAATGTCATATTAAAATGGAGTTCCTTTGAAAAATCACCAGAAACGAAGTAGATGAGACGAGTCACACTAGAGATAAATCACAGTTGCCAGGGTGTTCTGGTGGTTGCTATGGTAGTGCCACACAGTTGCCAGGGTTTTCTGGTGGTTGTTTAGGTAACTTCATGGAGTTGGTAGGATGCTTATCATGTTCTAGCCAGAAATTATTCTAGATATATTACATTTTAAAATACATTTAAATAAAAACTAATAATAATATTTCACAATATTACTGTTTTACTCTATTTTTGATCAACTAAACGCAGCCTTAATGAGCAGAAGAGACTTAATTCTAAAACATTTAAAAACTCTTACCGACCCCAAACTATTTAACTGGTGATTACTTATAAAAGCTGTATATTTTGTGCGTGTGTTCAGTTCCTGGTCGGTGAGATGAGGTTGTACTCGGCCTGCAGCACCAGGAAACTGTTCTGCTGTATTTTGCGCACCTGCACCAGGTCTCCACACTCCTGTACGTGGAGGATGCCTCTGGCGTCATGGTTACGGTCGTTAAGCGAAACAGCTGTATGTTTGTGACAGTGTTTCCTCTGCAGGTACCGAAGCCCCGCGGCGATGGCCATGCCGAGTGCAGCCGAGAGGCCCAGCAGCAAACCCAGCTCGAATGCACTCTGCCTGGGCACTTGCTCTGGTTTCTGGACACCTCCCTCTGGGACTCTAGATGGGTCTTTGGCCTGTTTAGGGCGATTGAGAACATCTCCAAGAATATCAGATGGGTGTTTTTTGCGCTGGGTCAGGGAGACAGCGCTCTCTGTGGGCTCCTGGGATGGGAAGAAGTCGGAAAGGGCTTGTCGGGGAGCTGGTGAGGGTTCGGGATGGAGGGATGCAGTCAAGAACTGTAAATTAGGAGTGTGTACTGGGGGTGTGTAGGTGTGTGTTTGTTGTGTTGAAATCTCTAGAGATGAATGCGTTTGTAACAGTGGATATGGGATGGTGTGTGTGTTGTCAACAGATGTTTCATGTGTGTTATCAGGTGTTGGGGTGTTTGTGTCATATGTTGAGATGCTCTGCAATGAAGTTTGTGTAGATGAGGACAAAGGTGTTTGAGTGGCATTTGATGATTGTGTGTTTGTTTGTGTTTTAAAAGATAGAGCTGTGTGTGGGTTATGTGTTGAGTGTGTATTAGTGTGTGTTGAGTGTGTGTTTATGTGTGGGTTATGTGATGCATTCAACGATTGTGTGTTAGTGTGTGTGTTAAAAGTTGGGATTGTGTTGCGTGTTGAATGTGTGTTGGTGTGTGTGGATGTGATTATGTGTGTGTTAAGTGTTGAGTGAGTTTTGGTGTGTGTGTTAGCATGTGTAGATGGGGTTGTGTGTGTAAATGCGATTATCTGTGTGTTAGGTGTTGAGTGAGTGTTAGTGCTTGTGTTATGTGGTGTGTAAGTGTGTGTAGATGTGATTATGTGTGTGTTGTGTGTTGAGTGTGCGTTGGTGTGTGTGTTATTTGTTGAGTTTGTGTTGTTGCGTGTGTCATGTGTAGATGTGTTAGTGTGTGAAGACAGGAATGTGTGTTTGACTGTTTTTTCCAGTAATGAGGCTGCACAAACACACACACACACACACACACACACACAAACACACAAAGGATTAAATAGTATCTAAATATTTGCATTTGTTGCAGAAACTATGATTGTTTGTTTCCATTTAAGCAAATTTAAGTGTTGTTAAATGTGTGGAACTCACCACTATAATGCTCAAATAATGTTCTGAAGATGTTGCTATGCAATTGCTAGGGTGTTAAAGATTATACGTATATAGATATAAAGTAATATTTTAGTTGCTTAACAACATATTTGCATGCTTAAAGTTCTCTGGTATCGGTTATTGGTCACAATGGCATGCAAGTAAACAAATAAAATAATTCAAATGTAAAAATGTTGGTCATACATTAGATCATAACTAATCCTGAAGTGGTCAGAATGCCTTACCAAAAATGAATAATAAAATGTAATTTGTAATTTTACTGTAATTTGTAATGAGTAAAAGCCTATGTAAGTGATCTACCCAGCACTGGATGCTGATGAGTTCAGAGTGGTTTGTTGCTGTGTGGTTCTTTCTAACCCAAGTCAAATTCAGATCCAATAATGATTGTTTTGTATGTTGAGTGTGTGTGTGTTGGTCTTAATCACCTGTCGTGTTCACCACCGGTTGTCCTGTAACGCTGTCAGTGTTCTGAGAACTACGTGTCCCATCATGCACCACTGCCGATCTAATTCGAGACCAGTACACAAAATAGGACTGAACCAGTGTGATGCTGCAAAGAGACAGAGAAGAAACTGGTCACATTTGTGAGCCTGGAGCAAAAAACTAGACATACGCAGCCCAATAGCCAATGCAGTGTATGGGTCACAATTATCATTTTGCCTTTTATGCAAAAAATCATTAGGATATTAAGCAAAGCTCATGAAGATATTTTGTAATTTATTTTTGCAAATATTTTAAAACCTGATTTTTGATTAGTAATATGCATTGCTAAGAACTCCATTTGGACAACTTTAATGGTAAATTTCTAAATATTTTGATTTAGATCACGATCAGATTCCAGATTTTCAAATATTTCTAGCATCTCGAATATTGCCCTATCCTGACAAAGCATACATCGGTGAAAGCTTATTTACTAAGCTTTCAGATCTCAGTTTCAAAAAATGTAAACTAAATTTTATGACATGTAGCGGTCCAGGGTCCCATCGGTATGTCGTCTCTATCAACACAGCGTACAGTAATACAAGGACTCACTCTATGCTGGTCAAGACTGGATTATTTAGGTCTAATAACACAGCCCTGCTTTATAGCAAACTTTTCCCTTTTTCTTTATTTTCTTACAATACAATAATTTTAGTTCTGGTTAGTTGTATTAGAGTGTAGCTGCTGTTTTTCTCACTAAAAGCGTAGGTCTCCGCTGGGATTTGTCGGGGCCCTCCAGCTGAAGGACAGGTTCCTCTTGAGCATCTTGGCTGAGTGTGTGACGGTGTCGTCTGAGCTGAGGCAGGACAGAGTGTGTGTGCTGGGAGGGGAATGCGTGAACTCACCACCGACCACACGGTCCTCCAGAACAGAGCGAGCCTGCAGCAGAAAGCCCATAAACGCCCGGGAACTCTGAACCGTCACTGACCAGAACAACACACAGACTATTAGTCACTCACTATATTGATATATAGATAGCATACCTGTTTCTTCTGCATAAAAATGTAAAAAAAAACTTACAAATGCAGGTCTATATCTCACAATTATGATTTTTGATTATGATGAAGTGTTACCTGTGAGTGTGTGTTGTGGCAGGTACGTTGATCGGCTGGTGCGTACAGTGATGGTGGAGTGTGTGTGTGTGTGTTGTGGGAAGGAGCTGATGTGGCCGGGCTTCATGTTCACACATGATGAGACGCTCGCCCCACGAGAAAAACACACACCGCGGGCAGGAAACACACACACACTCACACATACAGCCCACACTGCCTTCATCAGCATCATCATCTTCATAATTTCTGCTAAGAACATGAGTGTTTGATTGCTATTAGATGTATACTTTGTTTTTGTTAATCATATAAATGTAATAAATTAACATCAATATTCAAAAAACATTAGACATTATTGGTAGCTCTGTATATAGCTTTGAAATGCTTCCACAAATTTCTCAACCTGTTATAAGCTACAACTAATTCATGCGGCGCTGCTGATAAGACCAGATGTCCAATGTGATAAAAAAAGGCTTAATTTTGAAGTAGGTGCAAGTTGATGAGACTACCATAAACATAAAGCTGCATATAAAAAGTTAAATGTAGACTTTCTCTTCTTCTTGTTGCTTAGTCATGTCTCTCTTTTTAGGAGTCATATCTTCATTGTTATTGGCTGATCAGATGCCAATCGCTGCATTGCTCATATTATGAAAACATAACATTTTATTGGTATAAACAACATTTATTTTTAATTGATGCATTTGGCAGACATTGTTATTCAAAGTAACTTACATTGCATTCAAAATGGAAATCATGGTCTCAGCATTTTTTATTATTAATACTATTATTTATTTTTATTTATTTTTATTTGTAACTTTAAGTATTTTATTTTAATTAATTATTTTACACATATTATGTTCATCTTAATAATTATTTTTTTTTATTTTTCAGAATATTCTATTCTAGAATCTGACTGTTGCAGAAGAAATGGTTAAATATAACAGTATCACTTTCATTACAACCAATAAAATATGATTAAACAAGAAATATTATATTAGAGGCTATTATAAGATTGATTCATTTATTCAGATCATAAACATGAAATATTTAAAGACAGAACATTACATTATAAATACAATATTAGTTTCTTTATATTTGATATATTACATCTCTTAGTTGGTGTAGTAAAAATAAGTTATTTACCATTAAATATAAAATGTAAATGTATATTATTTATTATATTTATATGAATGTGCATTAATAAAGAACTATTAAATTATATTATTAAATATTAATTACATGCATATGATGTATTCAGGTGATCAGTGAAATAATTGAAATACATACTTGCATTGAAGATGCTTCCGTCTTGCAGGTCAGTGAGACATAAATAACCAAGAAGTTCTCTCTTCCCAGTTCATCTCTCTCTCTCTCTCTTACACACACACACACACACACACTTCCCACCCCTTCCAATTATTTTCTTTTCTAATCCCGCTGTCCTTTAACCTTATGTCTTTTATTCTCTCTACCTCTGGACCAGGATGTGCAACAGCTGCTCATCCAGGAAACACCACATCCTCCTCCACACACACACACACACATACACACACACACACACAAACAGCATGCTCTCATAAACTCCAATAAAGACTTGAGTTGAGCTAGTAAATCTTTCTCAGATTGTCACTATAGACACGTAATCTCTTTTCAGAGAGATTCCTCATCTTCCTTTCAGAGATGCAAATCTGCACAAACACAAACACAATACTATTACCTAAACATACATAACACATACTATTCAAATATACATCATGATTTTATGAATGATTTGCATGCATGGTGTGTGTTTGAACCCTGTTCTTTTGCTCTTCTCAGCTGGTGATAGACAGCTTGTTCACACATGGCTTACTGTTAATGCAAATTATAAATAAAGGCAATTAATGCACAGATTATTGTTATTAGAGCAGTTTATCTGATAGCATGCACCACATTGACATTTTTACTAGAACTTGCAAAAAACATTAAATTGATGCCATATTGAACACTACCCAGATGAAAACAAAGCTTTGACAAATACATAAAGGTGGTTTATGTAAATTTGGACTGCAAAAAAACGCCATATTTTAGAACACATCATAAATTCATGTTTTCCTAAAAGCAATTCTTCAGCCAGTTATTCTGCTTTAAAATGTATGTTCCTTGTCTGAATGTGTGTTTTGCTTTGGTCATTGTGTTTATGCACAAACCCAATTTACCCTAGTAATCTTGTGTTGCCAGTTGGCATACAGCTTCCACGAATTGTCATCCTCCTGATTAAATCTCTAAGAAGCAGAGGAACGAATGCTGGAACAACTCCAGTTTATTAAAACTTGACTTTGATCATTTTTTTCAAGCGATTCACTAGCAAAAAAGAGATAAAAAAAAGCCATTCATTTTATAATTTCAACATTGCTTGTAATTATTTTTAAAAAGCAAGTTGTCACGGAGGCAGACGAGAGATGACTGATCGAGGATGTCCCCGTGTAGCGTGACGGAAAACTCAAACGCTCCAAACAGAGAGTTGAGACTTCCACCAAGAAGTCCGCGTTCTCACATGCACACAGACAAGTATATAAACGAGATGGTTACTCACGTGAGTTGAGAAGAGTTGGGGAC
>JAUYWG010000020.1:1300757-1316285 GCA_034779775.1 Enteromius afrohamiltoni | reverse complement strand
AACACCTCAGCAGTGCCACAGGCTGATTGCCTCCATGCCACGCCGCATTGAAGTCATTTCTGCAAAAGGATTCCCGACCAAGTATTGAGTGCAGAACTGAACATACTTATTTGAAGGTTGACTTTCCTTTTTTTTGGTCGGATTAAATATGCTAATTTTCTGAGATAAAATAATCAAATAAATAAATAAACAGAAAGAAAAGTCACTTATAGATATAGGATAAACATTTAAAAAAATCTATGAAACATTTCTCATTGCCATAACATATTCCTCAGAAAAGTGACAAGCAACTTATTTCAGTTTCTGACTTATTATAACTACGTCCATAAGCTTTTTGTGATATTAAGATTAACTCCTATTGACCTTTTCATAGGAAAAGTCTTTTGTTATGTCCCCATGTTAAAATCAAACTTATACTTTTGGAGTAGGCTAGTATTTTTTGAGTCAAACTCTAGTGTGTGGGTTATGAGGAAGTTCTTTAATCGACCTGAAATAAGACAAATTACTGTATTAATCTGAATATCTGTCCATTAAAGACATATTTATTTATATAATTGCAAAAACATATATTTGTAATGAATTATCCTTATTCACTGCATTTTGATGTGTTAGTTAGTTAGTTACATTTTGTGTAGTTATTTACTTACCTAATTCAAATAACCCAACTGCAGTTTGATTTAGATTAATTATGCATGTATATATCTATATATAGGCTGTATACACAAAATAATCTACTTTATTTAGCCTCTATTTTTTCCTCCTCTTTCATTTAATTAAATACATGTAAATAAGTAAGCATTCATTTACTTGTTTGCTTGCTTTCTTACTACTTTCTCTTTCAGTTCTGCTCCTGTATTATAGATGCAGCATGGGGCGTGTAGTTTCACTTTCTTTTTCGCCTACATCTCCCAGGGTCCGCTCGATGTCTTTTATTTTCTCAATTGAGTCCTAATGCCTTTAGAAAACTACACATTTTCCTGCTTTACGCCCTGGTGATAACTTGGAAGTAAAGATATTGCAGCATTGGACGCGTATGTTGCTGGCAGCGATTACTGAGCTCCTACTTTCCTTTGCACCAAATCAGAAGCGAATCCGGTAAATCCAGTCCCTCAGGAGCTTTCATGAGAGACTGGACTGCAGGGATGGTAAGGAAACTGTGTCTGCAGGTTTAGTGTGATTTATATCGGGATTGTATCGTTTGGAGCGGATCATCATGGAGCTCCGGGAGGCACCGGCGGACGCGCAGCAGCAGCTGGCCGGTGACAGGACGCACGAGAGCCGCATGGACGAGTACCTGCGTTCGGAGGGCTATTACCGCAAAAAGATCGCCAAGGATGGATCATGTCTGTTCAGGGCCGTGGCAGAACAGGTGAGGCTGCTCCTGATCTTTATAATCCCAAATGTCACGAGTTTAATGTTCGTAAAAAGAAACGCAACATTTAAGAATAACGTTACACATAAAACTTGCTTTTATCGCGTCGTATCGTGTGATTAAATCTAAAATGTCATACAAAACCACCGCGATATAACGCACTGCCTTGTTTTACTCACTTGTGATCTAAAAGTTACGGTTTGTAATCTTAAAGTTTGGCAAAATTACTTTTTATTTTGCTGACGCCAATTAGCTTTAGCAGACTAGCAGCTTATGCTAACATATGCACTAACGCAGCAGTGTATTTCAACAAAAAAACGCAATAATATTTAATTCAGTCTCTCAGCTGTATGAAGTAAGTCGGTAATGGTTAAGTTGGATCGACTGTCGTCTTGATCATAAATGATCAATACTAGTTTCTTTGTTTTGAGACAATGTTTTTGTCATTCCTATCAAATCACGTGAGATCAATGTGTTTTTAATTTTATAGTCTTGTAGTTGCAGGAATGTTTTTGGATATAAATAACCTGTTCGAATGACTTCATGAATTTGAATTCAGCTATTCCAAATACATTTGAAAGAATATTAATTTTAATAATGACTTGTATATAAATGCTTTCTAAGTGTTGCTTTGTTTTGATCAACCTGTTTTTCTGGGTTATGACAGCTGAATGAGTGTAAGGCACTGAATATGTCTGACTCTGGCCTACGTCTCATGACACGTATTATTATTATGTTTATAAAAGTGTGTGCTTGATTGACAGGTGTTGAACTGTCAGGGTTTACACACAGAAGTGCGAGCGGCCTGTGTGAATTATCTGAGACATAACAGATCTGACTATGAGCTGGTGAGACCACATAAAATACATTTTACATTCATATATATTCATATTTTGCATGCATACATTTACATTGCAAGCATATGACAAGGTATTAAAGTAAGGGTTTTTTTCTCTCTCTCTGTGTGGTAGTTTATTGAAGGCAATTTTGAGAAATATCTGGAGAATTTACAGGATCCTCAGGTAACAAATGGAATAAACGATGTGTTATCATTGTGTAGTATTGCATTTTTAGATCAAAATGTAAATAGTTTTTTTTTTTTTTCCTGTACTCCTCATGTCTTTAGAGCTGGGTTGGACAGGTGGAGATCACAGCTTTGGCTGAGCTCTATAAGTGAGAATATTAGATTTATTTACCTATTTGAGCTGTATATTTTGAGGCATGATGGTGTTTGCTGTATTGTCTACTATTCATTATGATCACTCGAACAGTGATTTTATGTCTGGCCCTCATGAAGTATCTTTATTGTTGGTCGTTATTGATTTTTTTTGTTCTGATTGGTGTAATAATTCTCTCTTCCAGGCATGATTTTCTTATTTTCCAGGAGCCTGATAAGCCCCCTGTTAACATCACAGAGAATGGCTTCACTAAAAAGGTGCAGACATGCTTTCATGCAAGATTTTTTAAGTCTTATATTTTAAAATATAAATTGGTTCATTTCCATAGCACTCTTTTTCTGTCAGGTGCGACTGTGCTTCCTCAACGGAAACCATTATGACAGTGTTTACCCGCAATCTTTTGAGAAAAGTGCTGCTATGTGTCAATGTGAGAGCTTCTCCGTTATATAAAGATTTAATGTATACTTCCAATATCACAATAACACTAAACTGTCTCTTCATCTCTAGCGATCCTGTATGAGCTGCTGTATGATCGAGTGTGTGGCGTCGAACGAAGTGCTTTAGGTTCATGTTTGAAAGGAGGGAAGGGAAGAGATAAACTGGATACAGAGGAATGCAAGAGCAGTGAAGAGTCTGATCTGGAGGAAGATGAGTTCTGGTATGGATATAAAATTTCGCTCATAATATAGTTTTATGATCCATTCGATCCCAGTGGATGAAATTTAAATCCTGCCTGGATTAAAGAATTAGTACTAAGAATTGGCTGCAAACGTACTTGACCTCAAGCCATCCATGATGTAGATGAGTTTGCTTTTTCATCCGATTTGGAGACATTTAGCTTGGCATCACCAATGGATGCTCTGCAGTGAATGGGTGCCGTCAGAATGAGAGTTCAAACAGCTAAAAACATCACAATAATCTACAAGTACTCCACACCACTCCAGTCCATCAGTTAACATCCTCTGAAGTCAAAAATGAATCCATCATTAAAATTAACTTTAAACCATTAAAATATGAGTCTATAATCCATAAATAATAATTTATGGATTCACTTCCTCCAGTGAAAAGTCCATCTCCTGTTATCCTCTCACATCAAAATCCACCCACATATTTGTTTTTAGCTGTTTGGCTTGTAAAGACTGCTTGATCTGCGCTGGTTTCTGTTTTCACTGGAAATGGCAATATTATGGATATTTTAAGTTACAGACTTGGTATGTGTTTTATGTTGATTATTGTGATGATTTCATCAGCTGTTTGGATTCTGATGGCACCCATACACTGCCGAGCATCCATTAGTGAGACACAGATGGAATAATACATTTCTCCAAACCTGTTTCAGTAAAGAAACGGTACATTTTCAGCAAATTTTAATTACTATTGCTTTCAAATTCTGCTTTACCGAGAAATAGTTATCGCTGACTTTAATGCAACTCAATATTTTGTCCTTTTTAGGTCGAGGGAAGCCAGAGAAAAGCCTTCCAATGGGATGAACATCAGGCCGCTGCAGAGGGTGGTTTTCTCTATTAATTTATGTCTCTTTCTTGAAGATTGCAATCATGTTGTTTCTTTTTTTTTTTTGGATGAGACACTGATGTATTGTGGCATCTCTGCACTTCAGGGTCGTGGGAGGGGCCAATCTCGAGGAAGGGGGCGTGACCTTCTGTCCAATAAGGTGCAGAGGTCCCTAAACCCCACCCTCTACAGGAATGTGGAGTATGACGTGTGGCTTCGTTCTAAACGACGTACTTCATCTCCGTTTTTGTAACTGTTTGGAAATCTAGTTTCTATTTTGTTTGAAAAACATTTTTTTTAATAACTTTGTATGTGTTCAGTCCAGCAGCAGCGGGATTTCTGCATGGCCGTAGGAATGCAGTATTCTGTCGGGGATAAGTGCAAAGTTAGTAGTATGTGCTGACATTTGCATTTGCATTTTAAGACTTCATTAAAAAGTTGCTTTTGAGTAATACAGGTACACGACCATTAAACCACAAACCTTTGAACGGTAGTCTGTGTTGTTATTGTTCATTGCCTTTGCTTTAATTATTGTTATATTTCATGTCTTTTTTCATTAATTTGATACTTACAATATTGTGCTATATATATAATATATATATTTTTTTTTTATTACTGAATTTTTTTTAAAAGATTGAGCTACTGAAAAGTACTATCCAGATGAAATGGAGAAAAATATTTTGTTGATTTTTGTTTCTCAGGTGCTGCTGAATAATCGCTTTTATAATGCTAAGGTTCAGGAAGTCAGTCCTGACAATGGGCCAGTCACTGTGTATATCGGGGAACTCAACAAACAGTATGTGTTTTCATAGACTCCACCAGTTACTATTTATGAAAAAGTGGTATGCAGTATGCATACTGTGCATGTTAATTTTCTGCATGTAGGGAATGGCAGTATAACCTAATGGATTAATTTAACATTACAACATGTAGTATGTGATCCTACAAACTCTTGCTCGTGTGTTTAGAGAAACTGTGCCATTGTTGAGTTTGCGCCTTCCGTCTGAAGAGACTCCGTCATGGCAGACAGTGGTGGAAAAGAGCAAAAGACATGCTGCACCAAACAGCAGCACACAGACGTCCTCTGGTATGTTCTTTTCACATCAAAAACGCATTTGACTGATGTCAGCTCGCACATGCTCAGTGTTCCCCTTTGATGCTTTATGCAGAATGGGAGAGCAGAGGAAGTCGGAGGACAAACAAAACGCCAGCTCAGTCGGCACCCATCAGAGGTGTACATAAGCAACACTCCTGGCCTCCGCAGGCAGATGACACAAGAAACAAGTACAGACAGTCGGATCAGTGCAGCAGTCCTGTGTGTGTGCTTCCAGAGGAGAAAGAGGAAAACGCCATTTTGGAGCTTCTGCACAAAGATGAGCACAACTTCCCCTCACTGGGAACAAACCCCCAAATGGTGAAGTCATTTGTATTTGAAACACAAAAAGGGCATCACTTTTAATAAGAGAGATACAAATGCATGTTTTTTTATTTGTATTTTTTTATTCAGGCCACTGGTAGTGAAGCCATAAAGAAAGGAGGGGAAAGGAGAGGCTCCCGGAAGAAGGACCAAAAAGAGCATGTCTCAGAGACAGGTGAGCAGTGAAGCTCTGCCCCTTTTATATCCAGATGGAACAGTAACAGGTAGTCTGAAGAAATTTTGACCTTGTAACTAACCTCAATTACCTTGATGTGTTTGCTTTTTCAGAAACACCCCAGAGGCTTGTACAGAGACAGAAGAGTGTCACTGAAGAAAAACATGGGGTGAGTTTGTGGGCGTTAATTTAATTTAACAGTAGTAGTATAAAATTTTTCCAATTTTTGAAGGGGACACAAATAATACTGTCAAATTGTACTTAGAAGCAAAGTTTTCCATAGTTTTGACATATATCATCATTGTAGCATAGAGATTGCGTCGTTATGGTTATTTTCAATGTTTTTTTCTGGTTTAATGAAAAGGCAGATGTTTTTCTTCAAAACTATTGCAATGTTTGTTATGTTGTTTACAGTCGAGTCACTCTCTCTCTACCATGACGATCTCGTAGGCTGCACCAAACTGATTACTTCGGTTCCTGAGAAAAGAAATAAAAGCCCGCCAACACTGAAAGCTGATTGGCTTATTTCGCTGAGTAAACCAATCAGGATGCTCTCTGTCAAGCACGTGCCATGAACAGGCACACACTCACAGTTCACATGCACGCACGGTCTGTCTCCTTCACTCCGTCTTATGCGCACATTTTAAAATGCACAATACAGACATTAATTTCTCATGTGCACGTGCTTGGTCTAAATTCCGGGATATTTTATACTATTTGCGGGTATCAGGGTGCCACTATCAATATACGGGAGACTCCTGGAACTTCCGGGAGACTTAGGATGGCTGCCATTAATATGCCAAGGCACCACAAATAAAGCAATGCACGGGAAACGGCTTTGGCGTGTTAGTTGCAGTGCACTATGCAACAAGCTTTTGTAAACAAGCTAACGTTAACTAGATGAGTCATGTTTTAATCGCCAACATATAGCAGATTCATGAAAAATGAACAGAGCTGCAGCCACATACCTGACTTATACCTGGGTGGTATGAGGGCCTGAGGTCCACAGATGGTGGTCATGCTTAAAGCTCAACACCGTGCAGGACGTTTGGCATTTGCCAGAGAACACCAAGATGGGCAAATGTTCCACTGGCACCCTGTGCTCTTCAGTTAAAAGCAGGTTCACACTGAGCACATGTGACAGACAGAGTCTGTAGATGCTGTGGAGAACGTTCTGCTGCCTGCAACATCCTCCAGCATGACCGGTTTGACAGTGGGTCAGTAATGGTGTGGGGTGGCATTTCTTTAGAGGGCCACACAGCCCTCCATGTGCTCCCCAGACGTAGCCTGACTGCCATCTGTACTGAGATGAGATCCTCAGACCCCGTGTGCCGGTGTGATTGGCCTTGGGTTCCTCCTGATGCAAGACAGTGCTAGACCTCATGTGGTTAGAGTCTGCCAGCAGTTCCTGCAAGACAAAGGCATTGATGCTTTGGACTGGCTGCCTGTTCCCCAGGCCTGAATCCAATCAAGCACATCTGGGACATCATGTTTCGCTCTTTCCACCAATGCCACGTGGCACCACAAACTGTCCAGGAGTTTGCGGATGCTTTAGTCTAGGTCTGAGATAGGGATCCTTCAAGAGACCATCCGCCACCTCACCAGGAGCATGCCCAGGCATTGTACGGAGGTCATACGGTCATGTGGAGGCCACACACACTACTGAGCCTCATTTTGACTTTTAAGATCATTAAATCAAAGTTGGATCAGCCTGTAATGTTTTTTCACTTCAATTTTGAATGTGACTCCAAATCCAGACCTCCATGGGTTACTACATTTGATTTTCCATTGATAACTTTTGTGTGATTTTGTTGTTGGCACATTCAACTATGTAAAGAACAAAGTATTTAATAAGAGTATTTAATTTATTCAGATCCAGGATGTGAGAGAGTTATTGCTCATTCCATATTAATTCAAGGTGTTTTGAACTAACCATTGGTTTAAACTCTATTCTAGATAAAGTTAGCTGAAGAGCCATTGCAGAAGCCTTCTTCAACAATAAAGGAGAAAGTACGGGAGAAACCCACCCCAGCCTCTCCTTCTCCACCTCCTGCTGTTATTGTCTCATCTGACACCAAAACAGCCCCATCTTTATCTCAATCTGAATCTGCTAAAGTCCTCTTTTCTATTCATTCTGCTCCTGAGGCAATTAACAAGACAGAAAAAGAAAAAGACCCACTCAAAACTAGCCCTGCTCGAGTCCCAGGCAACAGTCAGGTTGCCCCAGTGTCTACTTTAGCCCTTTCACCATTTATCTCTGTGGCAGGAGCAGCCTCTGATACCACCCCTGCAATTATTCAGTCTACACCTGCTCCAAAATCTACCCATCCCTCATCACAAGCTGTTCCAGTGCCTTCCCTGGTGCTCCCAACACCTGATCTCAATTCCCAGGCTACTCCAACACCATCTCAGATTACCCCTGTCAAGGTAGCTCCTGTTATCTCAGCTCAAAGTTCTCAGGCCCCTTCTGGCTTAGTCCCATGTGCCTCCTTAGAACCAACCCCATCCATTCAAACTGTACCCCTAGCTTCTATTTCCGCTCCTCCTTGTATACCAGCCTCTGCAATACCTGTTTCTGACCCAGCTCAGGCTCCTGCCCTTATATTAGACGCCCCTTCTTCCTCAGTCTCTCCTTCCTCTGGTCCTACCCAAGCTTCACCTCCAGACTTGCCTCAGTCTTCACTCCATGAATCAGTTCCACAACCCTGTGAAACATCAGCCATGCCTGCTTCTAGTAAGTTTCATCAAAGTTAAATGTTTGAAATGCATTTTATTTCTAAAATGTTGACCTATTAATAGTAGATTCAGACGATCAAAATTCCATGAGTTCTTACAGAACATCTCTTGTCCGTCAGGTGTAGCACCTGCTCCTGACCCTCCATCCCAGCCCCAACAACTCCCCTATCCTCAGGTCCAATGGTCTCAGCTCTTTCAGGACCCAGTTTATCCAGGATTCCCCAAGAACGAGAAGGGAGAAGTGGAACCGCTGCCTCCCTATTCCCTCTCCCAAAAAGGAGAAGACCTACCACAAGGTAATACAGACCCTAGGTGATCCATTTGATTTTGTATGTAAGGAAAACTTTCCCTTCTACCTCAAGATTGTTGATTCAAGCAGCCAAATGTTAGTTTTAGGCAAATTGTACTTGAGCTGTGTGGTGTCTTTGTTGCTATGCTACCCTGTATAGTAAGCACTTATGAGTTAATATGGTAGAGATCCTTTCAAATATAGCCAATTATTCAAGTCTATTTAGTCTCTCTTCTGCATAATAATAAAACAAATTTGAAATGCATTTCATATTTTTTCAGATATTAATATCCTCAGGTTCTTCTTCAACCTCGGTGTCAAGGTACACAGTTTGAGAACTCTTCTTTGCATTTATTGCTTTATTATAGACTATCATTGTTTATGGAATTACATAGTACTCCCAATTTCCTCAGGCATACTCTCAGCCGATGTTTCCTCCCATCGTTTATCTGAGTGCTCTAAACCAAGCCTATCAGATGCATCTTAGAGGGCCTCCTCCTTCCTTGGACTCTCCTGCTAATCCCACCGTGACTTCATGGCAACCGGAAAACCCTTCTTCACCTCAAAATTTGAGCTCCACCTCTGACACCTCATTAGACAGCCATGCTCCAGTTGCACCTGTAGCATCTGTTAGCGGTCCTGTTGGTCCCATAGAGCTGGGAGCTTACAACGATCATCCTGTATCTATTCCGATGCCACTGCCACCAAGGCCAACAATGCACTGGCCAGCTTCTTCTGCTCCAAGTAGCTATGCTGGGTCATACCCAGCTGGCCCTCCAGTGCATTTTTCCACACCACCCTATCCACCCTATGGGTACCCCCGTATGCCACTTCCAATGCCTCTAGAAGCCTTAAACCATGGTCCTACTGGTCGGATGGATGTCTTTCCCTTTGTTCCTCAAACAGTGGACAGAGGTCAAGGGAATGGTCATAGGTCTGTAAACCCCCAGTTTGGGTCCTTGCAGAAGACCGCTGGCTTTCATGGAGGCCAACCTCATTTGAGTGCAGGTGATTTCAAGCCTATAGATATTCCTGTTTCAGTGGCCACAATGGAACCTCCACCCTTTAGTGGACCTTGTTCTGTTGTACAACCTTTTTCGATTGGCCCCATGCAAGGAGACATGGTAGGATTGTCCTCTTTAACCAATGGGAACTTAGGAAAACAAGGGGGAGTCTTCCCACAGAGCCTTCATGCTGGTCCTATTGCAGAAGACCCTTCTCGCTCCATTCATGTATATTCTCCAGATGACAAGTGGTCAATAGAAGAGATGGAGTATCCCAAAGTAGTAACTCAGTCCTTCTACAGCCAGTCCTACAGGGGCGGAGGAAGACGTGGCCAAGATGACAGAGGAGGATATCGAGGCAGGGGCCAAAGAGTCCGCAAAGATTATTCTGGCCGTGGAAGACAAGATGACCAGTCTTATAGACATTTTGGGAGACGAGGTATAGGGCCAAGATTAGCGATGCAGTTACCATATCAGTGATGCTGAAATACTGGGTATACACTATTTTTTGGTTTACAATTATATCAGATACACACAATCTGTTGTTTTGAGTTAATGGGTGGCTTCTGGTTAATGGTATTGATAAAAAATATATCCAATGTTTTTAACAATTTTCTTGCTCACCCCACCACTACCCCCACCCCCAAATGCGTTCTTGCTTTAAAAGTACAGCAGCTGTTTCACCTGTTCCTATTCCACGAAACCCCAGTGTGTGTGTGTGTGTAAATGTGTGTGCTTGCATTGGTAATAAAATCTCATAAATGTTGTTTTCTTGTTGCACTGCCCCTACATGCACAGCAAAAGGGAAAAATATTGATTTGAATGTATAAGTCTTTTCATACATGTTCACTTCCTGTAAACACTGAAATCTTTTTATTTTCAACTTTTAATGTGGGTATTCTTTTGGACTGGTTCTCAGAGGACTGTCTTAAAAATCTGAATTTTACTGAAAAACCTCAACAATTCATCTTGTGCTGCAAGGGAAACATAATGGTGTCAGAATCTCATAAGAGATGACAGGACAAGTGCCGGGAAAGTGCCTTTTTTGTTTTGGAATAATTAGTTGAGTTTCTAACTGCACCTTTATTGCACTCTTGTCAACTCCTCCACAGGGTTCTAGGGTTTTGCTGAATGAATGTTGATGCCAAATGCCTGTAATAAATGACATCTCTGATCCAAAGATGTAGTTTTAATGCCAAACAAATAAAGGATTAACAATAAGAATATAACAATAGTTGTTGCCTTTCCATTTTTCAGTTGCAAAAGTTGTTCCAAAAAGCAGGTTGTGTGACATACTTGGGTATATTGAAGAGTAAGCAGATAACCTCAAATTTCAGTTCTAAAAGCTGAGGTAACTTTTAGGGTAAGCAGTCATAGCAAATTGCTTTCTGAAGAAAACCTGCTGGAATACCCCTAGACTTGCAACCTTATTTTAATTAGTCAAATATGGTCTCAAGAGGATAAAGTAAATACAGTTTTTACACCAAAAAAAACAGCAAAGAACACCTTTCTCATTTGCAGTCTTTCCATTTAAAGTTGGTTTATTCCAAAACAGTCTCACTGCACTGACACGTCACCCAATATCACTGACAACAGGTTTTGTGTTGCTGGTAGTGCATTTTTAATATCTGCTTCAGTTACATCTTCACAAGACTGCAGAATGCAGATTGCAGAATGCAGGTTATTTAATATGATGTAACGCGCTGTGTAACGTGATTAAAATATTTTATTCAAAATATACAGTTGCATGTTTGGCATATGTAAATTGGTTTGCACCACTTTGTGACCAGAAATAACTTTAGTTGTTAATGTTAACGATAATTCACCCAGACACATACATCTCTCCAGGTTTTATTTTCAAATAATGTCCTCTCCTCACAAGCCTGGCTTCATGTCAGAGGATACGTCTCGTCTCTTTGTTGAATCACACCAGTGGCTGAGAGGAGAGGATGTTTGAAGTGGCGATGATAGGTCAGTCAAACATGTAAGTCCGCAGTGCCAGCGCTTGCTGGTCTGATGTCATATTGAGCGGCTAAATTTCTGGAAATTGGATCTTCAGTCATCCAGGAAGAAGTAGTTTCCACTCTTCTTTTGTTCCACATCCTTAAAAGGTAATAGCAGAAAACTTTTTTTAATAAACAGGTACAAAGCTCCTGGCCACACTTTGATAAAACACCAAGACCATCAGCAGAAGCATGAAACCCTACCACAAAGTACAAAAATGTAAGTGAAGAGGCATTAGTTTCGAAATGATAGCAATCCAAAAACTGGATCTACGACTGAATTACCCTGGATCAAGCTGAATAATGACATTACTGGTGTTTTAGAATAATAGTGAAGACAATCTGTAATATCAATTCAGTTTAAAAGTGAATTAATTTTAAGTTAAATGCATAGTTATTATAGTTAACTAAAACCCTAACCTAAAAAGAAAACCAACTTTATTTCAGCTAGTTGCCAAGGCAAAATGTCTTATTTTCATTAAGTTTACCAAAGTAAAACTGAAAAACAATTGAAACAAAAACAACAAATTAAAACTAATTCAAAATCTGAATAAAAACATTAACTCTATAATATTAAAATTTGAACAGTTACCTTAATGGAATTGAGCTTGTTAATTCTTGGTCTGAAGTTGTTTGGGTCTCTTCTGAACGTGATCTCCAGCTGCGCTAAAAACTTATTCATGCCAGCCAGCAGGTTCTGTGGACTGATGACAAACATCTCAGGATGAGCATTAGTTGGATAATCACCGACATTTTCATTAGGGTTGGGCATCGTTTTGATTTGAACGATTCTGATTCCAATTCTTCCTTTCGATTTCGGTTCTTTTCGATTCTCAATTCCGATTCTTTGTGGGCTGAACATGTCACATGCTCATTTGATTTCACTTACGTGATTATTGTGACGAGGTAACGTTACTAATGTTGGTTAACGCAGGGTTGCCCAAGTAGGACGAAACAGTGGACCTGTGCAGCACGTCAAACACTACACTCCTTAATTTGAACATCATGCAAGCGTAGGTGTTTCGCCATATTCGTAGTGCATCCTCCCGTGCAAGATATCATTTTGTCACATGTGTTGCACTGTGCCGACCCAGGCTTTTTTAATGTGAAATAAAGCCACACTTTTGAGCGCTGATTACTGTGCTCTATAGCTGGAACTGAACAAGTGCGGCAAGCACTTCCGGAATGACGTGGCCACTATGGAAACCAAAACTTGCGTGCTTGGAATCGAAAACAAATTTTATAAACAATTCCAATGGCATCGTTTTTTTTTAACGGTTCCAAGTTGGAACCGGTTCTAAATGCCGGTTCATGGAGTTATGGTTGAGTGTTTGAAACTGTCTCTTCTATACATAGTCTATTTGTACATTTGAGGAACGTGTGCAAGGAACGTGTCCAATTACAGACACGGTATCAGAGCAGATGAAATACATACGCATTGGCATTAGTGCTTCTGGATGGAATTCCGTCGAAGACGATGACGCGGTCCGCCAGATAAGTGGCCATGATGAAGTCGTGCTCTACCACAAATGCCGTCTTCTTGGCGTGAAGAATGAATCTGCACGAAAAAGGTGTGAAAATCTGTGAAATAAGCATGGAGTGCATCAAACTGTTGAAAACAGCCATGAAAGTGTTGTAGATGTTACCGTTTGATGACCCTGGCAGCCATCAGACGCTGCTCAGAGTCCAGGTACGCTGACGGCTCGTCGATCAGATACACGTCTGCAGGCTTTCCTAAACACAGAGCCAACGCCACGCGCTGCAGCTCACCCCCAGACAGATTCTGGACCTGCACAGACACAAACAGTGTGTTTGAACAAGCATGTGTCATGTTATTATTAACAAAAACTATTTTACTATACTATACTATATTATTAAAACTATACATATCACATATTAATAAATATAAAAACATTTCTTTTTCAAATGAGAAAAATGTTAAAAGTTAACAAATTTGAAATAATTTGTTAAAAAGAAATGACATCGAACAATTACTAAAAGAAAATGAAGCATTTTTTTAATTAATAAAAATAAAAAATTGCTAATATACTATAATTTCGTATATCTCTGTATACTATAATACAGAGTTTCGACACTCAAAACAATTTAATCAATTAAATTCAACAAATGTCATTATATTAATGTAAAGGCCTTTTCCAAATGCATCTTGGCGAAGACAAACTCCTTCAGACTTCTTAAAAGTAAACATTACATACATGTTCATGCTGTCTATTTGAAATAATACAGTGCATTATGGTCATAATAAACATGATGCATCAAGAAAACAAGCCATTCACTAGACTCCTGAATAAGACTGGTGTACTCACATCCTGGTCGATGATGCTTTCGATCTGCATGGGCTTCATAACATCAGTCACAAACTGAGGGTGTGTGTACGCGTCTCTGATCTTATCGTGCAGCAGGGCTCGAACACTGCCCTGTAAACACACACCGAACATCATGATTCCTTCAGGCTCACCTATACTGTATGCATCAACGCTCACTAACAGAGCTCAAACTCACTTTAAATTTGGGGCTGATCTTCTGTGGCTTGTAGCTCACATTCAGGATGGGCACCTCACCTGAGAAACACAACACACACTCAGCTAGCACACAGAGAAGTGTATGTCTGCCTTTACAAATCAGTAAACCTGTCTGTGTGCAGATTAGCTCTCCCACAATCCAGTAAAATAGGATTAGATGTGGAATTTGAAATATATATATAAAAAAAAAAAAAGCTGTAAATTATTTAGGGATTAAAAGTATTATTATTTAGTGATTCGCTGTATAATAAATTCTGTAGTGCTGACTATTGGACTAGTGTGAGCGGATGTTTACCTCCTCCGTCTGGTTTGAGGCCTCCTGCCAGCATTCTGATGAACGTGGTTTTACCAGTTCCTGAAAGAGGAAAACTCGTTTAGTGGATCAAATCACAATCAGCAGCGCTTCCTTTAACAGAGAGCAGCGTCTCACCGTTCTCTCCCAGCATGACCATGATCTCAGAGTCGGTGAACTCTCCTTCTGTGATGGTGAGTGAGAACTCGCCCATGCTCTTCTTCATGTTGGGGTACTGATAGCGGCACATCTTTTTCACTTCCTCCTCAGCAGCGGTCTCTGCCACTTTAAACACCAGAGACGTCTCTCTGAAGCGCAAGTTCTCTGTCGGCACGTAGCCATCCAGAAAAATGTTGATTCCTGGATGACATGAGAGAATGTTATGGTAAAAACATAAAATTGTCTGAGCATCACAGGCAGGCTTTGGAGAGGACCGCACCTTCTCGGACGCTGAAGGGCATGGTCACCACACCGTAAGCGCTGGGAACGCCGTACAGACAGCAGATGAAGTCTGACAGGTAATCCAACACACTCAAGTCGTGCTCCACCACAATGATGTACCTGTAGAGAATGAGAGGCGTAAGGAGGAGTAATGAGGAGTAATTAGCGACTCCAAGAGCGCATCGGAGGAGCTTCAGACCTGTCTGGAGAGATGAGGGAGCGGATGGTGATGGCAGCTCTCAGCCTCTGTTTCACATCGAGATAACTGGACGGCTCGTCGAACATGAAACTAGAGAGAAATCAGTATTAACAAGCACTCATTTCACTGAATTAAAATCTTAAGTATAACAGTATCTGTCTGTTACATCTACATAAATACAAACTGTAGTTACAGACTGCTCTAGGGTTGGGCGATGTTGACCAATCGTCGATGTTGTTCGAATCGGCATCATATGATGTCTAATTTGAAACATCATGATGGACGATGATATCGTCGTCGTATGTAGCGGTTGGGGGGGGGGGGGATGGGGGGGGGGGTTAGTTGTAAGTCAGTCAGTCAGTAGTCA
>JAUYWG010000020.1:1274820-1285793 GCA_034779775.1 Enteromius afrohamiltoni | reverse complement strand
ATACTTGAAGCTGATAGTCAATGTCACCTCAACTGATGTATGTATCTGTTCTAGAGATCCATTTTCTTTTTCCTTCATTATTTTCTAAATCAGAGCACATCTGTCATCGGGGAGGATCAGCAGAATATACTACTTGAGGTCTTGAACCATTGTAAGGTAAGGTCCGATCAGACTCAAGGTCTTAATAATATACCAGTTGAATAAAAATACAATAGTAGCAATGGAATGATGGTTGATTTCAATGGCTTGTTTGTTACTTTTCAGTTCCTGCATGCAGCAGTACAGAGGCTTGAACAGAAGATTGACAGACAGATGTCAAACGAGGTACTGACCTTTAAACTTACTGATCCAGGATGACCCAGAGACAGTTGACACTCAATTCATGCATGCAATGCATTTCTACTATTGCCAAGAATGTTGATGAGATTTTAAAACATGTTATGTTCTCTTAAAGCTTTTATATGAAACGAACGAGAAGAACGGTCCAAAGGTTTGTCCATAAACCATTTATCTCTGTTTATTTTTGATTGACTTCATTTGGTCAGTTGAATAAGATTCTAACATAAAGTCATGATGGTTCAAGACAAGAAAGCGACTCAGTTTATTATTGTTAGATTTTGCTGTATTTGGCTGAGCAGTAGTTTTGGTGGCTCATCAATGTACTAGATTTCTCTGATATGGAAAATGAGTAAACCCGACCAAAGTTCTTGTTCGGAAAATAATTTATTGAAGGTAGCAGATACACATGGATACATCAGTACAGGTACGAGTCACAAAATCTGTGATCAGTTAATATGATTTTTGCTCTGCTCTTGATCTTTGGGTTTTGTATTACTTTGAAGTAGACTTGTATAATGTGGCTGAAAGGAGCATTCTGACCTGTTGTTCATTAGTACTGGTCTCATGAAATTGTTGTCTTTTTTTTTTTTTTACAATAGTCTTTGAAAACCTAAAATAATCTTCACAAACTATAAGTTGTATATGAATAAACTATAAATTGAATACAGGTGAAAATGTATTTAAGCAACAAAGTTAATCGTCCATGATCAGTTTTAATTTCACTTTTTCTTTGGTTTTTAATTTAAATCAATTACCTAAGCAGTCTCTTTAAGTCGTGACGCTGATTTGAGACACATAAAATTTTCTCCCAACCCTTTACATTCATATGAACTTATTTTAGACTGTATTTACATATTAGTTTAGAAAAAAATCTTTTTTTTTTTTTTTTTTTGAAGGCCCTAGTAATAATGTATCCCATATCTCTCAGAAGCGGGCATCTCTGCGTGTTGAAGAAAGGCAGCTGTCCTGGTCTTTGGCTCAGAGACTTGGTCCACCGGTCCAGAGGAACCCACGCTGGATCCCTCCCTGGAAAAGAGGGCTGGACAGGGCAGATCTCCAGCAAGCTGACACCAGCAGCCTTCAGCCTGGTAAACCTCCTGGCGGTGTACGAGGCAGGGGCAGGGGATGGGGACGAGGCCGCCGGGGGTGTCCGAGCCGATTGCAGCATCTGTCTCAGACTCCTGATCCTGCTTCAGTCATGTCAAAGCCCAGTGAAGATGAGCTCTGCATCGCACCCACAGATGACCCACAATCCCAGGTTACGAAGAAAGGCTCTTCGACTAACACAGGCTCCAAGCGTCAGCAGAAAAGAAAGCAAGCCTTTGCTCAGGTGGACGGAGAGAAAGTTGAACTGGAAAACATGCCCAGCAGTAAAGAGGCCACACTGGTTCAGGCTAACAACAGAGGTAGGATATAGACAGCATGATATGAATGGGATTGTCTGAGATCACAAAGGAATAATCAATTAAAAACCTTTTAGTTACATTGCTGCATTTTCAAATTCTTAGAAATGTAATCTATAACGTCAAGTTAAAAGTTAACAAAAGATTTGATTTGTCATTTACTAAAAATATTTAGATGAAACCGAAGCATTGACAGATCGTTCCATCCATATTGTGATGAACATGCGAGGGAAATTGATTATTAGAAAAAAAAAATGTAGAAAAGAACTTTTTCTTTTGTGCATTAGTTGTTGAGATTTTGAGATGTAGTCAATTGCGCTCAAATGTGCCGAGATGAGGTTAAAAGGACTACATGATTTTACCACTGAAGTGAATTTCTCTTTCCCCAACCAGGGGGTGAAATGGTGTAGTGATGGGTCACCAATGACCTTGTGATATTTGGATCAGCTGTCACTTAGGGTGTGTTTATGAGTAAAGATCGGAGGGATCTCTAACTTGTAAATCCTTTTCTGAATCATCAACTCAAGTGGAATAAAATAGATTTTATTAACAGAAGCTAGAGAGTAATCACAGCTACTAAATGAACACTATAAATGAAATGGAGTGCAATAAAATGCAAGTTGAGTGTTGCTATGTCAGAGTTACGTTATCTGGAAAGAAACTGTTGCTACTCAGAAAGGAATAAGGTTAAAAACCTTATTATGCATCAAACAAATATGGAAAGATTATTTATCACTGCAATCAGCTATATAATACCTAATGTAAATTAGACAATCATATACTGATAACACACAACAATGCCAAGGTGTCTTGAAGAGGTTTGGGTAAGTAATAGTAACGTTCTCTGTGGTGGAGTGAGCAGTCCGGTAGCAGTGACTTCATCCACTGATGTGGGGAAAGGAGCAGGGATTCTTTTTGACAGCTCCTGGAACACCAAAGGGTCCTAAGATATGGCCCTGGAGCAGGTAAAGAAGGTTCTTGTCTGGAACACGCAAGCAAAAGTGCCTTGGAGTGAAGGTTCACTCGCTGAAGCTTAACCTTGTTGCAAATGTCTGTATGTCTTCTGCCTCTCTGGACTAGAGACTCAGAACTTTGTGGATCCGCTTTGTCTGTCTAGGATGGAGGCTCAGGAGGTGCTGTATCTGTTTTTGACTCGCTGGACTGAACATAGGTTATCCCTTTCCTCGCAGGCTGGAGGTTCAAAATGTGGTCGTATCTGTTGGTTCCTCAGGACTTGGCATCTGTTGTTGCTTCTTCCTATAATTGCCAGAGGTTCAGAAAGCTGGTGGTTCTGTTAGTGTCTATTCCCTTATGGGACTCAGACTCAGAACTTGGATGATCTGTTACTGTCTCTCTGGTGGAGACTCTGAACAAGGTATTCTGTTACAGTCCTTTCCTCGACAGGACTCTAATCTGGCGCTTCTCCATTTCCATGCTGTGATTGGCTGATTCCATGTGCTATTATTTTCAGGGAACCGCGCAAAGTATGTAGTTCCAGGCAGCTCTCTGACTGCATCACAGTTTCATATCACTTCACCAAATGGTGAAGTTTCTATTATTTTGAAGGTTTTACAACAGCACAATAAACAAACCCACAATGACCCTGGCCAAACAACTAAATATAGTAATCAATATGAAAAAAACGATTTGTCACAAAATGACATTTTATGTACGGCAAACACATACTCTGATAACCAGTGTTGTTTGACATGGATCAGTAAATTCTCTTCTGTCCTCAGTCATGATCGGAAGCCCATTGAGGAAAGTGTGGATCCCGCAGTCTGTGTACAAGGAGGTGTTTAAGGAGGTGGAGCCCCAGAAGGCTGTGGGGCCTGTGCTTCACGCTCTCTTCCCCGTCAGCACACTGTCCTGCAGTGCCATCACAGGAAACCCTGCAAAAGGCATCCAGCAACTCAACCCCAACAAAATAGAAGCCCTTCGAGGTAAATGGTCTCTTCAAGTACATGTTAGGGACTGAGGTGGGTTGGCTACAGAGTAGGCCATCAAACTAAGGCCCTGTCCAAAACTGCAGCTTTTTCTGTGGTTTGGCTGTTCGTCCACATACATACGCTGCACCAGGTCACTGAAACTCCTGCCAGGGTATTTTAAAAAGAATGCTCTGTTATCTCTGCCTACTGGAAACATTTTCAGGCTGCTGAATGCCCAGATTATATTGCTACCTGTTGGTTTGCTACGCCTGTAACATCGCTTAAAAGCATGCGTTTGCCTTTCATGTGGATGGAGATTATTTTAAAAATGGAAGAAGGAAAAAAAATAATACCTGTGTTCATGTTGACATGGCCTAATGTTTTTTTTCTTCACATAACGGTCCACAATAAAAGATTGTGATGCTGAAACAGAAAATGGTTTATAAAAACCTAAAGTAATAGTTCACCCCAAAATAAAAATTCTTTCATCATTTACTCACCAGTATTTGTTCTGCCGAAAACAAAGGAAGATGATTTGAAGAACATTTGTAGCCTGGCTGTTTTGGGTCACCATTGACTTGCACAGTAGAAAAAAATACTATGGAAGTCAATGGTTACCAAAAAGGCATCAATTTTTAATGCCCAAATGCCGCACTTAGTGGTGAAAAATACATTAACTTTTTTTTATTCACACCATCACAACATCAACAAGTGGGCGGGCAATATGATAATGTTTTACGATGACGTTACGGTCTTTTTCAGTCCAGTTTAGTTCCAGATTTGATTTGTTCCATTATCACGACTAAATGGCCTTTTGTGCTATATATACATTCAGAGTTCCTTGCTGAGATGTACCCACAGTTTGATGTCGGTGTGAGGGGCGTGACGTGGGCACAGTGTTTAGGAGTGATAAACAACATCACCAAGGACCTCAAGAAACAAGCTGGAAAAAACACCACATCTGCCAACAGGTGCATCTCCTAGTTTTCTGCTAGCTCTTATTTTACCTGCAAAATGTGCAACAACGTTACCAATTTATTAATTTCAGTCAAACTGATAGTGTTCCTAACTGAAGCGTGACTCTGTTGTCTTTTGTTCACTCTTCTGTAGCTGCTAAGTTTCAATGGAGAGAAAGGTTTTGAATGTAATTAACTTGTTTTTGTTCTTAATTAATCCATATATTAACCGTTTTTTGTTGAAACATCACTGTACATTTTTATATTGCCAAATAAAGTCTTTTTCTGATTTCATGTTGAAAATTATAAATAGTATCAAAGTAAGAACCAGTACAAATCACAAATTAAATTAAATTCTAGTAACACATTCTCGAAAAACGGCTAGACAGCATTTCTTGACACAAACAGTCACCGTGTACTGTACTGTGAAATGATAAATCGCATCCAAAACTATTTTTTGTTTGTGTACTGTTTATTATGTGTATATAAACACATACAATGAATTAAAAACAATTACATGTATATATGTTTCTCTTTTTGTACAAAAATGTTATTTTGGATGCGATTTAATAGACAGCACTAGTATGTACAAAAATTTCCACTCTGCATCACAGAGCAGTTTTTAATCAGACACTGAGCGCTAGCGTATCCCTCTCTTGATGCCCATCTTGCGCTCATATCGAAACTTGCGGATGGTGCTGTTTATAGCGCCCACGCAAACCTTCCAGTCGCTTCCGTCTTCCTCCAGCCTCATCCAGGGAAAACGCTCCAACAGGTGCTCTGAAGAAGAGCAGTAACAGAACGGGTCCTTATTCAAAATGACCTCAGGAATCCAATCTGTTATTGTTTTACACGAGCATATCTCACCTCGGAGCGCGGAGATCTTGTTGTGGTCGAGGGCCTGAATGCCACGCCGCATGCCGCCGTACACGTTACTGCGCACCAGCACGTCCTCTGGGAAGATGAACTTAATGAGGTATCGGGCAATGAGCTCAGGGCGCGTTCGCAGATGTGCTGCAGACAAGGCAAACTCAGGAACCTTTACATCCCGATGAGGGGGGCCGAGATACACTGAAAACAAGTGGAAAATAAGACTTCAGAGAGAGTAATATCTGGGCACAGTGAATACTTTCAAGGACAGCTCTAATGCAGTAGGGCTGGGTGGTACTGAATAGTTTGCAATTATTTCTTGTAATTCTAACACATTTACAATTATTTTAGAACGCTGTACATAAATATACATGTGACCATTTTTTTGTTTTAATTGATTACACATATAAAAGCTAAATAAATAATGTATGGTTTGTTATAGGACAATATTTGGACGAGACACAACTATTTGAAAATCTGTAATCTTAGGGTGCAAAAAAATCTAAATATTAAAAAGGATCACCTTGAAAGTTGTTTACATGAAGTCCTTAGCGATGTATATCAGAAGTAAGGTTTTGATATATTTATGATAGGAAATGTACAAAATATCCTCATTGAACACAGCCCTATAGAGAGTCTTTCACAGATGTGATGTTTCAGTCGGCACTGACCGTTGTTTGACTCCCAGTCTGTGGGCATGTTGTGATCTTCTGTGAAGTGGCTCATTATTGTTTCCTGTGGTTTCTGCTCCGTGTCACTGTCAGACAGTTCAACATCAATCTCTGCCGCTGCTGCATAAGTGGCCCCTGTAGGTGCTGAGTCTGTGCTGTTCTCAAGGTTTGCTCTTTCCTTTACCTTCAGCTTTAAAGGAAACATATCTTAAGTTTTATTAACAACCACTGTTCCAAGATAAATATTAAATGATTTATTTGCGTCAAATTTAGTTTTGTTTTTTGGAATAAAATGTGTAGTTGTCAAGTAAATGAATTAACAAAATGCAAAAAGAAAAATAAATAGGAAGAATAATAGTGTTTAGGTGGCGATTTTATCAAATTGTGTTCTGTGTGAGGTGAGAGAAAAAGTAGGTTTTTAATATATATTTATATAAATGTTAAAATGAATTTTATCCAATTATGGCATGATTGATATGGATGTTTTCTGCACAATCCAAGGAATCAATTAAATTAGGAAATTACATTTCATTACAATACGGCCGTTTGGGTTAAAATGTTCTAATCATAAACATGAGCGAAACTTGAAGTGGTGGTGCTACAGAGTTTGGAGACTTCAAATTTGTTGTGGTTATTGTTGAGACCGCTCTATCAGTGTGCCAAATGTAAACTTTTCTGTTAATACAAGTGGTTGAATGGGCTGCTATAGACTCAATATAGCAGAAGAAGAAGAAGAACAAACTAAAGAATGCCAGTGGATACATTGGGTGCGATCACACCTTCAGTGCTTGGCTCATGATAATAATAGTTAATAATAAGTGTGGACAAAAATCAGCAGGGTCCATGCATTTGAGAGAAAGAGGTGGAAATAACCACTAATGCAGTAGAAGTGCTGCATATAAAACTGTTGTCAAATGGGTTTAATTTGGGGGAAAACAAACTCTTGAGTTGGTGTGTGATGAATCTGTCCTTGCAAAGGTTACAAAAGTGTTACTTATAGTCTTACTTTCCGTGTCTTGTCCATGAACCGATAGTAGCGGGCCGTTGAGTTGACTACAGACAGACACATTTTCCAGTCTTTGCCTTTCTCACGAAGGTCAAATTTTGGATATCTCTTTACCGCCCACTCTGTGGAGATCACACATCGTTCGGAGAAAAGCTTAAGGTTTTCTTACATTTAAACAATATTTTTAAAGGTATGAAAACAACAGACAAGGCACATCATACAGAGAAGGATCAATTTCTCAGACATCTGTACAGCTGACCTCTGATGGCACCGATCCTGTTAGGGTCGAGTCTCTTTAGGCGTCTCTTTGTGTTTCCAGTGGTGCTGCTTTGAGAGAGTTCCTCCACTGTGAAAATGTTTCTGGACAGGTACCGCACCGCCGCGCTGGGCCGTGTCATTTTACCGGCCCTCTGTAGGATACAGTTAGAGAGGAACACCTTCCTATCAGAGCTGCCCAGACCACCTACAGGAGCAGAAAGATTATTGCTGCCTTGGTTAGTGTTCTGGAATTAAACCATTCACAAGCAATTTAGTGAGTTTTAAACTTCACAGATGTCCCAAAATGAAAATCGGCTGAAAATGTCCTTGCCTTCAGGACATTCAAGATGTAGATGAGTTTGTTTCTTCATCAGATTTGGAGAAAAGTTGCATTGCATCACTTGCTCACAATAAGATGCTCTGCAGTGAATGGGTGCCGTCAGAATGAGTCCCAACAGATGAAACACAATCCAGTCCATCAGTTATTGTCTTGAGAAGCGAAAAGATACATGTTTTGTGATTTCTAAGTAAATACATGAAATGAAATGAAATAAATATTAAGGATTTTAACCAGAAGTTTAAAGTTAAAATGTCTGTTTCTTAATATTGTGATGTTTTTATCAGCTGTTTAGACTCATTCTGACGGCACCCATACACTGCTACAACAATCTCATCTTCATCTTAAATGGCCTTAGTGTGATTTAGATTTTAATTCAAATGATTGTTTTTATTTAACTATACTCTCTAAAAGCAAGATTATGATTTTATTCTTCCCAACTAAATAAATTTGTCTTGTTTTAGAGGAACAGGACTCTCTTACTCGTGTTCGTCAGATCTGCAGTTGATGCTGGATCACTGATCTCTGAGTTTATTTCAGCTGGTCTCTTCACTCGCTCAAGATGCTGCATTAGACTCATCTTGTTCCTGCTGAAAGCTTCTTGTGTTGTGGGGGTTGGTGCCGTGGGCTTGACTGAGATGTGTGACTGGCTCTGGATAACAAGTGCAGGAGGGCTGGGCACCTCTGGGCCGGGGGAGAGTGTAGGAGGTTTCCTGCTCTCCACAGATGGAAGAGGAGACGTAGAGGAAATATGAACGAGGTGAGGCATCGACGCTTCAGACTTGGCCTGGCAGCTGTCTCCGTAGCTGGATGACAAATACATCCTCTAAAAGTGAAGAGAAAGTTCAATGATGGTAAAAACTGCATTTTTTTTAATATGCAAGGTTATAGTTAACTAACACTAAAACCATTAAAACATATTTATATTATTATAATAAATTATAATTACTTAACATAAGCTTTAAAGGGTTAGATGCCTCTCTGATATCATTAAAATGATACCATAATTTGTGTTCTGAAGATGAACAATTATAATGAACAATTACATCACTAATGTTCAGACTGGTAAACGGAGTATTCATGTGTTTTTGACCTACATCGCTATCTGTGACGCATGTAGGCTGTCAAACACACACTATTAGAAATATTAGCCAATCATACTTCCACACATATTCAAACAGGACAAAAGTAGTCAAATACTTTTAAATTATGATGTTTATTTAATGTAAAACTCTTGATAACATTATAAGGGGACCTCAGAGAACAGCGCACACATACAGATGTAAGGGTTAATTGTTTTCACCTGCGAGTGGACAGCTGGACTCTGAAGACTGCTCTGGATGCTTGCTACTTTGGCCTGGAGCATCTCAAACTTCTCGTCCAGTTTCAGAATGGCTCCATATGTAATCTGAACAACCAAACCTGAGTTTTAGTGCAAAAAACCATAACTCAATGTTAACACTACCGGGCAGATCCACCGCTTCATCATTACCTGACAGTATGCGAGAATCTCTCCCAGAGTCCTTTGCAAGTCAGCTCCGTATATTTCAGTGGAAATGACACTCTCTGCCTTCAAGCACAAAAAAAAAAAAAGTTGTCAAAAAGGAAATCGGGATATTATGGCAAGCTATTGAAGCTATTATTCGTTATGTTTGTGAAGAGCATCACCTCATCATGTGCCATTTCATGTGTGACTTCATTAATAAGTACTTCGTCATTCGGCTCAGACATCTGGCAAACACAAAAACAGACAGCATTAACCGCTTCATGCCAGCATTTGCTCTGTCAAATTACCAACAAAACTACACCCGCATCAATTGTTTATTAAAGAGACTATTTACTATATAAATTGTGTTTGCATGGAAATATTAACACGTATTGAACTGACCGCCATAGATTGTAGGACTGTTTCCAATCCCTGTTGTATTCCTCTCTACTATGAATACTGTGAATATGTGGTACTCTACCATGCTGTCACTGAGGGGACTGGGTCTCATCAGCGGTGGGCTGTCCTCTTCCACTGCAGCCTTTAAACCACCAAAAACACTCCTCTCCCTGTTAACTGGAGGCAGAAACCATGGCTATGTATTTACTGTGCCAAAGCTGTTTAGTTTAGAGATAACTACAAGGTATAGAGGTCTATCTAGATAGATAATTACATTAGTACATTAATACTTTAATTCAGCAAGGACACTAAATTGAGTTTAACAACAACAACAAAAAACAAGAAGTGTCAGTAGACAGTGTTACAAATTATTTCAGCTGGACTAACATGGAAACACCACGCAATATTAATTATCATGTAGCTACCATTAATAACGAGCGTCTTCATCTCATTCTGTCAATCACAGAACGCCATGCACATGATGGTTAAAGCTCTTTGGATACCATGTAAATGCTATTCAGTGTTTGACAGACAATGCAAAGCGTTCCTCTAATCAGCTGACGTCCGTTACTTCCGCTCTCTCTTGATCGTTCACTTCGGACGGTGTGATATATAAACGCACAGCGAGTAGGAAGCTGAAAGCGAGGAAGACGTTATAAAGTGATAACCAAACCCGGCTGGTCTGATGTGTTATTCCGTGCCAATAGCGCTTAATGTGAATTATAAAGAGATGCACTTGTACCGTGTGCAGACATGCTCGGTCCCGCTGTCGCTCGCGCAGGGTTTATCGTCAAGCGTTTACTGTCATTTACGGCTGTTGTTGGTATTTGAACGGTTTGGCTGTTGTTATTGCACGGGTTTTTTTTTTTTTTAGATTAGGTTCAAACCACGCCCGTTCTGCAGTGTCACTCCTGTCTGCGCATGTCTGAACGCAGCTTGGCGTTCAGTTCACAAAGCGTTCCCAACGCGGCGCTGAGAAAAGTGCAGTAGCGCTACGGTGCCGGAGGGCGGCGCTAGGTGCCCCTGATGTTTGCATACACGGCGTATTTTTTGGGAAATTACTAAAACGTTCTCTCTGTTGTCAATGAGGTTGAATACAGGCAAAACGGTAACATAAAAAGAGCTAAAAGCTGTACTTTTCTCATCGCTGAGGAGGAGCAATCATAGTTTCTTACTGATGACTTGATAGCATCTAATCATCTCATATAGAGTCTGTGGGGCGCGTTTTATTTGTACGCAAGGAACTAATTAATAAACTGTATTTAATTAAATCGATTAAATAAACAAAAGCAACAACAAAATCACCCTGAGATCTGAGAT
>JAUYWG010000020.1:1248669-1274720 GCA_034779775.1 Enteromius afrohamiltoni | reverse complement strand
AATACACGGTCTTATAACTCTCTCCCTGCGTAAAAACTCAGTAACCTTCTGAAACAAACTAACCCTGGAACATAACCTGCTACCGAGCAGGTTATCTTCAGAGAGTAAGCTCCTATGGTTACCTCTCTGAAGAAGGTTATGGTTATGCATACCCAGAAAGTTACCTCCGTTTTTGGAACCAAAAGTTGAGGTTATCCACTAACTTGCCCTTAAACTTACCCGGCTATGCCACATAACCTACTTCCTGGAATACACCCCTGGAGAGCAGTCTATGCTGGCTGTGCACAGAATCTAAAAAATGAGTTTTGAGCAATGAAGGGAAGTGCTTGTTTGTTGTTTCTCCGATCACGAATGCAGACATGGTGTTATGTTTTACGAGGCGTGATGCGACATGACGTGTAAAAAGACAGAACTAAGTCATGACGACCACTGGATCAACAAATTGTTTGTAATGTGTTTTATTGGTTTTGTGTCATAGCACTGGGACACAGCATCACGATATGAGGCATAACATTTCAGTCAGACACTTGAGGTATTCGGCCAATCACAGTTCACTGGATAGCTGACCAATCAGAGCACACCTCACTTTTTTTAGAACAATGAGCTTTGTACAAATCGACCCGTTTCAGGAGGCGGGGCTTAGAGTAGAAAAAAATTTGTTTTTTGCACCTTACACTGCATAAACACATTGCATTACACCAAAAACACATCATATACCTTTAATTCATTTATAGTCATTTATTCACATTCATTTTATAATGAGTTGTCATTCATATGATTTATTATTTTTATCAATTGTATCATTTATTATTATTAGGTGTGTCAGAATTAACATGTGAAGAACACATTAGCGCGTTTTCGTTTTCCCGTGGCCTAGCCCATGGATGGAGACGCCGTCAGTATTGCCAATTTACAAGCTTTTTTGTCTCATCACGAATTACGTTAAACGTTATAAGTGCATATTTTATGACTATTGGATCTTGGTCAGGTCGTCAACACTGCAGAGTAACACATACCTGTGTGAATCGCCATAGACATAAACTTTATCAACCGCCAGAGTTAATAGTCCTGCTTTAAAATCAGTATTATATAGCTTCTCTAATCTTACATGCAAGTATAGCATTTTTGTTCAGATTAGCGTCTTGGAAGGTAGAGCTGCCTGCAGTGTGTAAACAGGCTTGTCTAAGTCATTTGCTCAGTGCTAAAAAAGAGACGTAATGGGAACCTGGTATTTCTCTGTTCTTTATTTGGTGTCATAGACATGAACGTATATTGCATATAGCATCCATAATTTGTCCATGCCCATGTCAATTACAGCATACAGTATTAATTTAACTCGTGACAGTCATGCGATTAATCGTGATTAAATATTTGAATCGATTGACAGCCATAACTGTTACATTTAAGGAGACATAATTTTTTGCACACTATGCAATAAAAGTGTTTCCAGAATGTATCTGTGAAGTTACCCTACAGATCATTTATTATATAATTTTGAAAATGCGTGAAAGAGTGGAAGCAGAAATAAGCTTTTTTTCGTGCCCGTCTCTTTTAATGCAAATGAGCTGCTTCTCCCTCCTCCTTTTCCAGAAAAGAGCTGCACCATTACGTTACCTTTAAATCATAACGGTTTCAACTTCTGATATACAGTTTTGTGAAGAAAGAAAGCGGTTTTCACAGGCGTGTGAATACTACACTAATTCCTCATTCACACACGTTTGTTAAAAGCATACGATTTCAAAAACAGTCGATTATGTCTAAATGCACTTCTCTCTTGTCTCTGAGGCTGGGACGCTTAGTAGTGTTCAGTGCTCTTCTCTGCAGCCAAAGACAAACCGTTAGCATGTTTTGTTCAAACTTTCACCATGGCGTTAGATCTGGTGCTCTGCTGTTGCTTGTGAAATCAAGATTATGGTGCAGACAGCGTAAGCGCACAGATTAAGGGCCGGCAATATTACAATGACATGCCTTTGCACCGTCACAAAGGGAGCCAAGTCAGACACGCTTACTAAAACAAAGTTACTGGATTCATCTTTTTTTGGTTTTGGCTGTCAGATGCAACGGGGACAGCTGATTATAGCACTTAAAACCTATGTTTCTATGTCACTTTTAAGCATTTTTGTTGTTTATTCATTCATTTGTTTATGTTTCTGTATTTCTTATTTTATATGATCAATTTTACCATATGCATATTCATCGGTGTTTAATCTCATGCTTGTTGGTGTTTCATGAACTGTTTTGTCTGTATGAATAACAGATAGATAAGAGGCAAGGTTTATGGGTTGTATAAAACATTGAAACATATAACATAAGATTCAATAAACTTTTACTTTACCATCATCACTTCGTCTTTTGTTTTTGCTGTTCTTAAATACTTAAATTTAATTGTGCAGCAAAATGTATTAAAAATGTAAAAATATAGATTTTTATTACTTTAAACTTATCAACAATATTTTTTCTTAAACATTTTATTTTACAATAGAATAATCCATTAGTATTTAAATTTTTTTTAATAAGAAAATATATAAAGTTATTATATTTATATACTTTCTTAAATGATGAAATGTTATTGTACAGTGTAATATTATATAAACAAAATTTCACATTTTAGTAATATTTGTGTTTTTTATTCAAATTATTTATGCAAATTCAAATTATAATTTTTTGTATAATAATTTTGTTATACTGTCCTGTTTTTTGCAGTGTAGTTTCGTTTATAATATTTTTACTTTATCAGTAATATTTCTTATTTTTTGTATTAGAAATCAGTATTTAGTATTTAAAAAAATCATTATAATTATTTGTTTGTTATCACTATTATTTCATAGCCACCTTGATTATAAAATCACAAAAAGTCACAATTTACAGTCCGTGAAAATGGTTCAGCCTTTAGATCGAACCACATTCTTTCACCTCTGTTTGTGGCTAGTGGTTTGTATGTTTAAACGTAACCCTAAAACAAGATTACAGGCCACAGGAAGTGACTTTCATCACAGGAAAACAACTGAGCCTTTCATTACAGCTCCTAGTCTTTAGTTATTCTAACGAGACACGGATGCAGGAGATAAAAGTCTGAAGTCGAAGGAGAAAAGCATATTTATCACATTGTTCTGTTCTCTGATTGGTCAGCGGAGGCTGGGGGACGCTGCCAAAAAAGCCATCAGTCAGTTACAAGTGCGGACCATCAGGAAAGGGGATCAGGTGAGCAAATAAACATTCAGTATCTCAGTCTTTAAACCAGTCTTTGTTTTGTCTTTATAATGTGTGTGTGTTTTGTCCTGTAGGAGACGGAGAGTGACTTTGATAACTGTGCCGTGTGTATCGAGGGTTATAAACCAAATGATGTCGTCAGAATCTTACCTTGCAGGTAAACGCACCCCTGACTGCACTTTTGAACATTATTTTTTTTATATAGTGTATTAGATAAACTATACTATATTACTTATAGTATATAAATACACTTTTTGCTCCAAAAAGAGGATGTGCAGGTCATTTTATATGAGTTCATTCAGTGTTAACTGAAGAGGCTTGTGTATTAGCCTGATAAACACGTAACTGTCCTTTGTTTTCTTTGTTGGTCTGTTTCTCGCAGGCATCTGTTTCATAAAGGCTGTGTGGACCCGTGGTTGGTGGACCATCGTACGTGTCCCATGTGTAAAATGAACATCCTGAAAGCTCTCGGCCTCACGGTTGGTGTTTTTCTCCCTCGTCGCTGTGCAGAGGTCAGGCTCATGTGTCATGTGCGGTTTATGCATGTTTTTTTCCTCCTCGAGTGGAGAGGGAGAAATGAGCTGGACACGAAGCTTTAGACCAACCAGAGTAATAAACAGTGGAATAACAGTATAAATGAATGAACCTTATTAATAATAAAATATTAGTAATAAATTAATACATTCTTTTTTTTTTGTATATATACTTTTAATATTTTTTAAATGTTTTTGTTTTAATTTTAATTAGAAAGTTTTAGTCATTTGGTGTTTTTTTTTTTTTTTTAAACATGCCTGTATAGTGCTTTTTTAATGAATTTAATTTAATCTATAATTTTATGGTAATATACTGAGCTAGACTAAATGCATGTCTTGCTTAAATTTATATAAGTTGGGAACTAGCGAAAATAAAAACGTCTCAGTTGAATTGTAAGTTAATTTTCAAGTTCTGGAGGTTTATTTGTTTTAGTTTATTGAGTAGTAGTTTAATTGTAATGATTCTGATCTTAACCATGGTGAAATCCCTGAATGCTTGGCTTATTGCTTCAGTATGTCTATAGTGTAATTCTCTAGGATTTAACTGTCTTCTGTGTGACCGTGGTGTAATTCTGTTCACGTGCAGTCGAGTGCCGAGTGTCTGAATGAACTTCCTCTGGACTACGAGCTCGCTGTGGGGGGCGTGGCTCTCAACGCCATGGTGGTGAACGATGATGTCATGGCCGGTGATGTCGTAGGAGGGCGTGACCCTGGCGTGAGGATGGTGGGTCTCCCTCAGGTCCTCCTGGACTCCGAGCCACTGTCCCAGGACACCATGCCAACCGAACAGAGTGAGTGTTTGAACATTGATTTTCATGCTCTTCTGTAGTGTAAGGCATTGTGGGTAACACAAAGTTTACATCTTTGCGTTTAGAAGATGACAAAAAAATCTTGTGAATAAGAGCATTTAAGAGAATGAGAGAGTAACATTTTAGCATACTTTTAAAAATAGAACAGAAATAATACACTAAGTGAAAATTGCATGTTAATTGTAATGAAAATGTATGTAAAATGCAATCATCTGTACTTTAGAGCACTTCTTTTCTTGTGCTAAAGTACACCTTTATGTGATTTCATAATTACTTCTATTATATTAAAATATGGTGATAATTTTACACTGCTGAATGAAATTACAAGTATTGATGGGAAACTTAAATATAATTTTGTTGTTTCTATTAAAACATGTTTTGAAATATAACAGTTGTTATAGTTAACTAAAACCGTAAAACTTGTTTCTTGACATAAAAAATAAATGTTAACTGACCTTTTTTTTTTAAACTTAATTTTCATTGAGTCACATATGTAAAAGCAAAAATAAAAGTGGCAAAAAAATAAAAGAACAAACAAATTCAAACCGTTATTTAAAGCCGTAATATGTCTCATTTCTACTAAGAAATCGCATTGGTGCTAAAGTAACAAGTTGCAATTTAGTACATTTAAAATATATGAACTTCAAATGTAATATCAAAGAACACAAATTAAATTGAAATTAAGTGTTAACGTGCTTCAGTACGTTAGTCAACAGAATAAGTGTACTACTTTAAAGCATGACAAAAATACAAAAAAATGGACTTAAAATATACTGTAAATTAAAGCTATTTATGACATTATAAAGTTTACCTATTAAAGTATACTTTTTATTTGCCTTTTTTTTATTAATATTATTTAGTGCTGACAAATGATTAATCACATCTAAAATAAATGTTTTTGTTACATGATGTGTGTATACTGTGTATATTTATTGTGTATGCATGCATGAATATATTTAAGAAAAATATATTGTTTATGTAAAGTATATATGTATATTATAAAATGTAAGAATGTAAATATTTTGAAAATATGTACTGCATTTGTGTGTATTTTTATATTTAGTTATTTATTTATTTATACACACACATAATAAAGATACACAGCACACATACATATATAGTGTAAACGAAAACTTTTATTTTGAATGCGTTTGACAGCACCAGTATTATGTACTTTTTAAAACCTAAAGTACACTACACTCAAGTGCACATTCAACACAATTAACCATTTTGGCACATGGTTTGCAGCTTGTTCTGATTTTGCATGTTATTTAATAAGGACTACATAAAAAGGATCACACAGCTGTACTCATGAATATCTTTATGACTGTCTTTCCTCCGCAGGCGAGTTACAGCCAATTGCCAGCGGCAGTTCAGAGGTGTCTCTCGCTACGGGGGCGGGGCATTCGGACATTGACACGCTCACTGATGACCCAAAGTGCTGATCTGGCCCCACCCACTCATGCTCAAAGGTGTAGGTGACCACAGCGATGGGCTCAGACGGGTTAAGTGGGCTTTGAATGGCCAGTGATTGAGCGTGTAACAAACACACTGCCTGCCAAGTACATACTTCAGTCCACATCCGATGTTACGTTCATTTCATCGTCCTCCTCCATTCTCTAAAAAGCAGGGTAAACTCTGTTCTCTCTTCCGCAGTGCACACTACAGTTAAAGCACTTGTTTGGTATCGGCAGACGACCGGCTCTGCTCTGCTCGACAATCTTCTCTTTCCTACCGCCGCAGTGTTCGCTGCCTGTGTCACCATTTGTCTGTGATCCCAGCGGAAAGTTTGTGTCAAAGACTATTTTGAATCTGATCAGAAGTGGTTTATTTTTCTATAGAGAATCGTTTGACGTGCTCGAGTTCTGCAGTATTAAATAAAGAAGAAGAAAAAAGAGAATCTCAGTATTTAGATGCCGGGGGGGAGGGGGGGTTGGCCCTCACCAAAGACGCCAGACCTGGAGCGTGTGGGACTTTCTAGGAAGTGCCCTTTAGATTCTGTGGAGCAGGACATGTGATGTTTGCTGTGCATGCCACATGCCCTGTCCCCTTGAGATTTTACTGGATATCTTTTAAAGACATAGTTCACCCAAAATGAAAGTTTACAGGCAGTGTCCTCACCCTCGGGCCATCCGAGAACAAATTTGGAGAACAAGTCCATTTGTTCACAAGTAGATCCTCTGCGGTGAATGGGTGCCGTCAGAATGAGAGTCCAAACAGCTGATAAGAATAGCACAATAATACACACCACTCCAGTCCAGCAGTTAACATCTGGAGAAGAGGAAAGCTGATACAAATCCATCAATACATTTTTTTGTAATGAAAACATTCATTACATCTAAAATGTGTCTATAATTCATAACGATGCTTCCTCCAGTGAAAACATGGTCTTGTTTGAATCAGGAGAGATATCTGCACAGATCAAGCACCACAAGCCAAAAAAAGCTTTAAACAAACATATGAGTGGATTTTGATGTTAGAAGGCTAGAGGGGATGGACTTTATTTCTGGAGGAAGTGGTATGGATGATGGACTAATTTTAGCATCAAGCAGAGGCCTGAAGTAAAATATGCATTAATGATATTTGTGTTTTGTTAAACTGTTGTCTTCTTTAGATGTTAACTGATGGACTGGACAGGTGTTGATTATTGTGATGTTTTTATCAGCTGTTTGGACTCTCATTCTGACGGCACCCATTCACTTCCATTGATGAGGAAGTGATGCAATGATTTTCTTTAAAACATTTATCCAAATCTAATGAAAAAACAAACCCATCTTCATCCTGGATGACCTGATTATTGAGTACATTATTTTTGTTTGTTTTGGGTGAACTATTTCTTTAAAAGGAGATTATCAATCATTTCTTATAATGATTCTTCTGTTATTCACCCTCGGGTCATTCTAAATTTCTGTATTATTCTTTTCTGTAAAAATCCAGAAATCACCATTGAAGTAGTTCACATGACTTGTACACTATGTTTAAATAGTTCCAGATGTTTTTGGCAAAAAAAAGCTACGTAAAAACATGAGGGTGAGTAAATGATTGTTTTCAGGTGCACTGTTCCTTTAAATCTGTAACTTGTTCTTCCTTGTTTGACTGTATATTGTAAATAGAGAATACTTTTGTCCAATTCTCTCTTTAATTGCCAAGTTTTTCCGTCATGCACTTTATGTACTTAGAGATTGGGTTTCGTTTTAAGATTGGGATTTTGGTCACAAGTTTGTGTACTTGCGTGCAATTCACCTCTCTCACACACACACACACACACACACACACACACTCAGTAGACGTTTACCATTTCATGCTTAGTATTTTGCACGTGTTTCAGACTGTGCTTTGAATATTAATAAATTTTAATGTACATTTTTTGGAGCTAAACATCGTTCTTCTCATTTACACAGTGTTGCCTTTGATGTCACACGATTCCATCTCGTTTAAATATTTGAATGTTTCCTGTCAGTCAAACTGAAAATTCCGACACGGTGGAATAATGAACATTCAAATCTTTATTCTAAACTCGGGAGAGTGACAGTTGAAACAGTTCCTGGATTTACAGTAAAAGTATCATGTTTTTGCAGGATGTGAGGGAAGTTTTGATGTGGTGGAGGTTTCAGGCCTGTTCCTTAGTGTCTGCTGCTTCATCTGAGGGACAAAGACATTCAACTCTGTTCAGTTCGCACGCACAAATGCAGACACGATAGACAGTTGCTACATGTCAACGTCACTCACTCTCATGTTTTCACCGCATGAACGGGTAAGAGGAACTGAGAAAGAGAGAATGACATGCAGTTTTTGTGATGTTTAACATGCTCAAACTTCAGCAGATGCTTTTTCAATGCTTTTTTTGTACTATATATATATATATATATATATATATATAAGCACACACATATACAGTAGCCAACATTTGAAGTGGATCATAAAAGTTCATCAAAGTTGTCCTAAGACCAGAATAGGTATTGTTTTTGATTTTAGGACAACTTTGATTAAAGGTTTTGATCCACTTTGAATGTTGACTGCCGAATATATCCATGTAGGTGAGTTAGTAATATAAAAGTCCTTGTTTTAGATAGTTATTAACTCACCTTTTAGTCTCGATGCGAGCTTCAGCAAACTTGTGTCTGATCATAAAACTTGCCAAGGCATCTGCCACCTCAAAAACGCACAAAAAACAAATATTGCATTAAAACACGTGCAACAAGAATAACAAAACCATGTGTGTATAATTAACATTCATACAGATCAGTGAGTGAATGCTGAGCAAGACTGTTTATTTATTCAAACAACAGTAAACATTCTTATAGTTTAAAACAACTCTTCTTTGTGAATATTTCATTTCATTTGTAATTTATTCCTGTAATTAAATCAGCATTTTTTTGCGTCATTACTCTATTTATCAGTGTCACGTGATCCTTCAGAAATCATGTATTTTATAAATTTTATATTTCTGGATTAATTATAAAAAAATGATTTTTTTCCTTAAAAAATAGAAATCTTTACTGTTACTTTTGGTCAATGTAATGCATATAAGAGTATCGATTTCTTAGAAGAAAATCGATCACGAGCTTGTGAATAGAAATGTGGATACGACATACGCTCTTACTTTATCTGGGGTGTCCTCATGCACTGCGTGTCCACAAGGGGGCAGCACCTGCATCATGAATTTACCTACAGAAAACATGCTAGCATGTTACTATCACCACCATTATTCAGGTATAAACCCTACTGGCCAAGCTGGCCAATCACAGTCATTTGTGATTGTTCGGCATTTTTGAAATCATTTATATAGATTGCTAGAGCAGATTTCAATGATTGTGCAGCTCAATGCATGTTGGGTGTCAGAGGATACAGTTATTGATCAGACTCACCCTGCATCTGTCCAATGGTCAGGTCTCTGTCCAGTCGATCAATGCCTGAACACAGGGCACGTTTCACATGAACCAGACACAACTGAGCCGTTTTGCTGCATAAATGTTTCCTTTTGACATTTAGATCAGCTTTATTGATGATTACACATTTTAATATATAGACTGTTGCTTAAAAGGAGGATCACTATTATTATGTGTGTTTCATGTGTTTGAGAGGAGTGCTTGTCTCTTGCCTGCCAGCAGTAGGAGTTTTGGGACATTGCAGGACAGAAAGAGGTTGGATATCCCTCTGAACCAGCCGTCCCAGTATTTTTCTGCTTTAGACAGGTCGATTCTCCAGCTGTACACACTGCACGGCTGAAACACACACACATCGCTCACGCTCAGCTCTTTGTCATGCATGTTTTAGCTGCACACAGAGGGGAGGGGTCAAAGGTTAATAAATGTGAAATATGGTAGTATCTGACCAGTAGCTGGATTTCGGGTGTAATGGAAGCCAATTCCACCACATAAGAAACAATTCATGCTTTAGTACATCAAAATGATGAGATCAGACCAAATTGAGAATCAAAATTATGAGATAAAACTAAGAACTGCATGCCAAGTCATAATAATGAGAAGTTCACTCTTTATCTTATAACTAAGCCATTCAAGTCAAAATTATTATTAAATTATGAGATGTTTAATTATGAGTCACAATTAAAAGCAAAATGAGATTAAAAGCAACATTGACGAAAAATGTAAGTGTAAACAGGCATAACTATGAGATAAAAAAGGCTAAAATTAGGATGCTTAAATTAATTTACAAAAATTTGTAAAAGAGAAAAGTAAATGGAGTGTAAACGATCGTAAAGAAAACTTTATTATGAGATAAAATAATATATGACAATAAATTAAGAGCTTAAACAGTTTTTAAGATTAAAAAGTAGAAATTATGATGAACTTGAAACTGAGAAATCAAATGTATGAGAACAAAATTTGACACAAAAGTTCAAATGATAATAATTGAGAAAATAAAAATCATGACAGTCGTAGTTATATGATAATCAAAACTGTGATTTCAAAAATTTAAAACAGTCATAGTTGAGGAAGTCATAATTATGACAAGAGTTAAAATTAAGAATATTATTTAAAAATTAAAATGACAAAGAAAAATCTAGCTATATTATGAGTTGAAACAATCTTAACTGAAAATAAAAAGGCTAAATTATGGCATAGCCTTGCATACATTTGCATTTAATAGCGTGTGGTAGTGTGTATATATATATATATATATATGGCATATAATTATTAGGATTATACTGTACAGGTAGCCTGGTACAGTAACATTCATATCCATCTTTTTCCAGCCTATGGGTGAGACTTCCGGTTCGTTAGACGCTATAAATAACGAGAAGAATTGTGTGCACTACAAACCAGTGTGTTCATGATTAAGATAATACATTTAAATAACACAAGACACACACATTCTCAAGATCAAGCAGGAAAACTAACTATACAGCTAAACATAGCTGGACACGGGACCAGAAGCTAGACCCATAGAATTTACAAATGGATTCATCCATTTTTTTACGTCAGGAAAAGGGGGTAGTATTACAGAGGTACAGTGTCTCGAGGAGCTAACCTCTGCCGATGCGCTGCTCTCAGCTTTATCTGTCACGTAGTTGAGGTCGTAAAACTCCTCATGCCCCTCGACCACGCTCTCAGTGACCGGACTCACCGGCTCGGCTGAGTCACCTTCCTCCACCTCACACCTGAGACAAACACACTCGTCAGTGACGGAGCAGTGATGAAGAGCAGCGCGTCTGTGCTCGGAGCCTACCGTCTCACTTGTCCCACCATCGACACTTTAGCTGATTCAAGGTTTCTGATCTGTCCACTTTTTACACTGCAAGCAGAAAAGAAACACGGTGCCTTCAAATAAATCTTTCAAAAGATATCCGTTTCAAACAAATGATGTCATTTTATCAAAGACTCAAAAAAATGTATTGTAGTTTCCATAAAAATATTAAGCAGCACAACTGTTTTCAACATTGCTAGTAATCAGAAATGTTTGTTGAGCAGTAAATCAGAATGATTTCTGAAGGATCATGTGACACTGAAGACTGGAATAACGATGCTGGAAATTCAGCTGCGCCTCACAGGAGTAAATTACATTTTAACAGATATTTACACAGCTTCTTTAAATTGTAATAATAAAGTTTTATTGTTTATTGGTGTATATTATTATTATTGACTTTATTTAAAATCCTTAAAAAAAATTCCTACCCCAACTTTCTTCGCTCTGAAAGTAAAAATTGATAAAAAAAAAACAAAAAACAAACATAATAATCATAAATATGGTTGATTATGAGAAATCCAGAAAACTGTGACATACCAGTAATAATATTATGAGATAGCAAAAATCATAATTATGATAAAACGCTGCAATTATAACATTGTAAGTCATAATTATAATATAATATAATCATGACATAAAATTGAAACTTGTGTGACGATATGAGATGAAACGCTGAAATTATATATTGTACTATATTATAATTGTGAATTGTAAATCATAAGATAAAAAAAATTATAAGATTTCATCCTTATGAGATAAAAGTTATAATTCTGAGTCTTGGTGAACGTTGGAGGTTTGAAGGAGGGGTTTTACGTTATGTTCTTGTTGGGGCTTCAACACAATTCTTATCAGTCATTTCTCTCTGTTTTAGGCTTGGTTAGTGAAAGAGTTAGTAGGTTTATGATTAAGTTGTTAACTGGCCAGGAATGTTGTTGCTGCTCAATATGGCTAGTTTTACTCGGCTAAATCAGCAACACTTGTTTCCAACTGAATAAATAAGTGTTATCTGGACTCTGACCTCCATTCAATGGCGTGATCAATGGATTTGAACGATTTGGGTCGTCCTCTCAGGAAGTTCTGCATGCTGTGCAAGACGTCCATCGCACTTCCTGCGTAAGACACACACTCATCAGTATTCACGCTCTGACCTTTGACCTCGTTCACAGCTAAATCATGCTGTAGACCTACAGAAGAGCTGGACTGAAGAAAAGCCACTTCATGTTTTGGCAGAGGAGAAAGTTTGTTTTTAAAATGTTTAAAAAGTGTGTGCTGCTGTTTCGTGTTGCCAGATGTCAGTGTTTCTCACCCTCCACCACGTCGATGGCCACAAGCCCTACCACAGAGGGCAGCAGCGCTCCACTGGCCGCGTGCACCGCGATGGCTCCGCCCACATTGTGACCCACCAAGATGATGGGGGCCAGGATCTCGCCGTACGTCGCTCGCACCACATTGGCTACATCTCTGTGAGCACCGGAGGTGATTGGTTTAAACACTGGATCTGAATAATGAAATCTATGTGTGTGTGTTTTACCTGGACATGGTCTGCGTGGAAAGGTCATCAGCGTGCCGGACTTGAGTTGCGCCTGTTTGTGATTAAATTAGTCAGATTGGTGCACTCAGGTAACTTACAAGTTAAACATTGAACTAAAGCTTGACGTTTGAGCTCACCGTGACCCCTTAGATCCATGGCCAAAACACGACAAGTGACCCGACTGGTCATCGCTGCCTGTCCAGGACAAACTCAGAGTCCATCATCAGACATTCATGTAATATTTAAATCGAATTGAAATTGAAGCCTTTATATATAGTGCATTAAAGTATTTTCAATACATTAATCTCATTAATATCAGTATGATCTCTTTAATCATTCTAACCACAGTTATGATGCATTAAAACTCAATTCTATTGACATGGTTTAGAAAATCATTTTTCATTTTAATTTGCTTTTATCTCATAATTGTAATCCGAAAGAAAATTCATGTCTCACAATTAAGATATTTCTTTTCTCATTTTGATATATTTCAAGATTTAAAGTCATAGCTTTTTTATCCCATGGGGGACAATTTTTGCAAATATTTCAATGCAATATACAAAGTACTTTTAAAAACATATAATGCGTTACAGTAGACATTAAGAATACTTAAGAATATAATGCATTACAAAGGCTTTAATTAAATGTTAACAAACATTTTGGTTAAAATTAATGTTTTTTATATATATATATATATATATATATATATGTGTGTGTGTATGTATGTATGTATGTATGTATATAAAACAAAAATATTTCAGCTAGTTTCCAAAGCAACATTTCTTGGTTTGCTAAAATAGCTAAAACTGACATAAGAATGAACAAAAACTAATACATAAACATGTTACTAATAATAAAAAGAGATAAAACAATAAAAATTGTAAAAAATAAACAACAAAATTACTAACTGGTTAGAATTAAATTTGACAAATGCAAAATAAAAATATTAAAAGAAACTAACAAAGATTATTTAAAAAAAACAGCCAAGTTAAACAACTAATAAAAATCACTCATATATTATGTAAACAATTACTAAAATGTTAAGCAAAATGTACAGTAAAAGAGAAAAAAATATATAGAATAAAAAAATAATCAGAAATGTTTGAAAATATATAAGTAATACTATAATACACAAGTAAGTTTTATTCAGAATCACTGATGCGTTTTATTGGCTCAAAAGTGATTCAGAAGAGTTCTGTGTGAATACACTTACAATTATAGTTTTTTTAGGTATAGGTTGTTGTTTACATTGATAACTATATAATATAAATATTAGTATAAAGTTGACAATTCTGACAATGGCTCTGTTAATAATAATTAAGTTGATAAGTGCGTGTTTGTACCGTAAAAACAGCCCAGGACAGGGCCGAGTGTCCTCCTCCGTGAAGCAAAACCAGTAGTGGACCATCTTGGCCGCTTTTATACACACGAAACACGTGCACACACACACCACAGTCAAGGAAAAACAGTCATACACACTTCTGTAATCATACACACATAAAGCACTCTGAGTGCACCTGTGATCTCAGGTGTGTGTGTGTGAGTGGAGGATATATCCTTAGTCTCTCCTGACCCGATGACCACGTCGTCCATCATTTCAAAGTATTCGCTCCAGGACACAGGAGAGTAATCTCTCTTAGTGCTCACTCCATGACTGAAACACAGAGACAGAGACTGTTATTCAGCTGTCAAAGACTCCTTTAGTGTGTGTGCTTTTCAACTACAAAAAAGATTTAAAATGCTGAAATAGTATTACTTCATATTTTTACAAGAAAATATTTAATTAGATAAACTAAAAATGTTTTTCACTTTTATTTAGCAAAGATGCATTACGTTGATCAATATATTTTACAATATATAATCTATTCATTTGTGAATCCAGAACATTTCTTGACTTTTCACAAAACTACCGTGCAGCAGGACTGATTTCAACATTGATAATAATCAGAAATGTCTCAATTAGTATATAATTATGATTTCTGAAGGATCATGTGACTCTGAAGACTGGAGTAATGATGCTGGAAACACAGCTTTGACCTCAGAAATAAATGATAGTTTAACAGATATTCACACAGAAGCAGCTGTTTGAAATTGTAATAATATTACATACTTGTAACTTTATTTTTGACCAAGGAAAAAAAAAAAAAAAAAAAACATTCATCCTGCAGCGTTGAATGATTCCTCAAATAACTGTTTTCTGTTACTCGATCAGGCTTTAAGCAACTGTTTCTCAAATCTGAAGCTGAAATAAAGAATTAACATGAAATGATTTGGGTTTTTTGAGTTTCTTTAAGGGTTTTTAAGCATTTAAGGGCAAGCAAAACATCTGGTTCCTTGCAGGTCTGGGCTGGTTATTTATCTTCAGTTATAGAGAAAATGTGAGACTGCATAGAACCAGATGAATTATTTAATGCTGAAGGGTTTTTACAGCTCAGATAATTCTCTGAGAGAGAAATAATGCATTAGAAGAAATAAACAAACACACACGAGTCAGTAGAAGTTGTACGAGTAACAGTATAGAGCTATAAAATAAAACAAACATGAAGAATCTAATGAGAAATATCTGAGACATTGGTGAGATTTCTAGGCTTTTGATTCTCAAAAGAAAAACAATTGCGATTTTAAAGAAATCTCTTCATGACTTTCACAATTACAGCTTAAATCATCAATAAACTGACATTTAAGATTTAAATTTGACTTTACCTTCAGATTTCATTTTGCCAATCAAAAATGTTCAAAAACGTATTTTAATTTTATTTTTAAAGTAAAGTAACACTTCACAATAAGGCCTGATTAGAGTTAACAATGGCATTTGTTACAGTATTAATTAATCTTTGTTAATGTTAGTTATTAATTGTGTTGACAAACAATTAATCACGATTAAACATCCAAAATAAATGTGTTTGGTTACGTATGTGTGTGTACTGTGTACATTATGTGTAGATATAAATTCATACACATGCATGTAAAGACAGATTTTATTTTTTTAAATATATTTATATATTCAAATATTCAAAATAAATGCATAAATAATAAATGTGCATTGTTACATACCATTTAAATAAAAGCTTTTATTTTGGATGCAATTAATCACAATCATTTGACAGCACTAAAATGCTACAGTTAATTATCAGTTATAAGGCTAATTAATTAATATTAACATGTATTTAATTCATATTATATGTTTAAAAAGCAATTTTGCATTTTCTTTAAAAAATGATTTTATGTTGATGTTTTGTCACCTGGTTCTGGAGAACCTCTAATGTAGCGCATATGAATCCTGTTAATTACAGACAGCTGTGTAGGATCAGTGGCCAGTTCCATAAAACAAGTTTACCAAATAAGCCAGGTTTATTTCAGTAAGTCTGACTTATTTTAGAACAAATCTACTGACAATAAGCCTGACTAACCAAAATGGAACTCTGGAAGATTAGTAAATGTGAATGCTGCAAATGTCCAGACAAAGTTGCTGTGTGTCTTACTTCTCCGTGTCGAAGCTTTCCTCCCACATGCTGTTGGCCGTGGCGTCTGGGCCGAGGATGGTCGGGTCAGAGCTCAGGTGTGAGGAGCGACTCTCAGCGGATGAGCGCTCGGAGGCCATGAGAGACACGTACAGACAGAGAGAGAGAGAGACGGAGACTGAACACACGGCCAGACCCGCAGAGTTAAAGAGCACTGACGCTTGGCACTCGAGCCGACAGCAGACAGATGGAGCCGACAGATGAGTGCTTCTGTCATAGATCCTGGAGCACAAAACCAGTTTGGTGAAATTCAGGTTTGCACGTCATATGAAATCTGAGTAAATAAGCTTTTATTGATCTATAGTTTCTTAGGATAGGACAGTATTTGACTGAGATTCAACTATTTAAAAATATTGAGGAAATCACATGGAAAGTTATCCAAATGTTCATAGCAATGCATATTACTAATCAAAAATGATGAACATGATCTTTACTTTTTGATGATTTTTGACTTGAAATTTGATGCATACATTGTATTGTAGGCTATTGCTACAAATATACCTGTGCTGCTTCTAAAATGTCTCAGGTTTATCAGTTTATGGGACTAAATGCAGAGCAAATAGAAACTCCTGCTTATCTAAATATCTCAAACTGCTCACATTCTCTCAAGATGCCAAATCTGCATCAAAAGGCAAAGATCTTAATATTAGCTCAAACGTTTCTCATCACAATCAATGATTTGAACTGCTTTACAATCATTTTATAGCTTTATACTCTTGATGTATGATGAAAGGGACTTACTTTGTGAACTGTTGACTCATTTTTGTTTCTATTTTTAGGATAAACATCTGAGACAAAACAATATACGTATTGCGTCAGGCTTCTCTTTGTCATATACTCGCATTTAAAAGTATATTAACATATAGACATATTTATAATTTGATAAAAATGGTTTTCAGGGTTTTTTTTTTTTCATTTTATTATATAATGTTAATGGTAGGATGATTATAAAAGTTAAAACATAATTATAAAGTGGGTGTATGCAATGCATATTTATATATTGTAAACTATAATTTCTAACAATTATCTAACAATAATTTCTTTTATTATATAATATGGATTAGAGGAGGTTTATACATGCTTGTGTCTAAAAGTGTAGTGCAATGCATATATTGTAATTTTATACAATTAATTTGATAAGTAAAATATATGTGTGTGTATAACCATCTATAATACAGTATATCTCATATATTTGTTCATATTTGCCTGTTTGTTCCTTAATCTTGAGAAATCAAGAAACTGTGCAGTGTTCTATGATCTGCTGTGGAGGAGGAACACAGGAGAAAGCAAGGAGGAAGCTGAGATTAAGAATGTCAAAATGGTCAAGAAGGATACTGTAACGAATGAAAAGGATAAGATTCTGACACCCAAGAACTTGAAGGATGCTGTTATAAATGCACACACACACACACACACATATATGTATGTATATATATATATATATATATATATATATATTTATATATAAATTTCACTTATCTAAATGATTGTATGAAATTACAATATATGCGTTACTCTTGAGAAATCTAGAAACTGTGCAGTGATCTGCTGTGGGCTCCAGTGTTTTGAGAGTAATCCGTCTTACTAACCATCATCTCAGGTGCTGCTGACAGTCATTACCGGTTACTAGGAGACTAAATCCCTGCCATTGTACCATCAACAACTTTAAATATCGCAGATAAAGTCGATTTGATGAGATCCAAACACACTGGCAAGATTCAAAAGAGCTAAATGCCAATATATGTATGGAGTCATACGGTGGCATTTAATGCAAAATTCAATGTTTGCTTTAAACCAGTCTTTTAAGGACAGTTTAAAAAAAACAAAAATACAAATGAAAAATCATAATAATAATATGAGTGAATTAGATATATGGGACCCTGGAGCACAAAAGAAGTCATAAGTAGGTATATTTATAGCAATAGTCAAAGATACATTATATGGGTCAAAATTATACATCATAGGATATTAAGTAAAGATAGTTTTTACATTTCCGACTGAAAATGTGTACGACTTAATTTTTGATTAGTAATATGCACTGCTAAGAACTTCATTTGGACAACTTTAAAAGTGAGTTTTCAAATAGTGGTATCTCGGCCAAATGTATCCCTGTCCTAACAAAATGTCCATATATCCGAACAAACCATAAATCAATGGAAATCTTTTTATAAGCTTTTTGTCACAAAATTGACCCTTATTACTGGTTTGTGGTCCCTATTGATCTTAAGTTGGGAATGTAATTGGTACACGTATGTGGTTTAAGGATTTTAAAACATATTCTAGTCTATTATAATTACATTAAATAGTAAATAAATAAAGGATTTTTAACTTTTGTTGGCAAAAATAATTAATTAAATGCATCAATGTTTAACAATAGACAATAGAGATGCAGTTGCTTTCTAGCGATTTCCAAGCTGACAGCCAAGAAACCTGGCAGTACAGCTCACGTCTCTAAAATGCCAGTTAATGTTTTGAAAGAAATTAGATGCACATCAAACTAAATCGATACGTGACCTGTATTCCGTGCGCGCGCGCGTGCGTCATTCTCTGCAGAACGGAGCGTCGTCATTTATTCAAGCGTGAGAGGGAAAACAGTTCACTAAAGCATCCCCGAGCAGAGGCTCATTCAGAGGAATAATCTCTAAACTCGGTGCTGGACACATTAAATAGTAAGTATGATTGTGCTTTAAATTGATTAAGAACTCGCTTGTGTAGTTCGTTAATAACGACAGTGTTTACTTGTGTTATGGTGTTGTGTGTAGTTAAGGGCGTCGCATCTAAATTAGAATCTCTGCCCCTTCTTTATAGAGGTACACGCGGGGAACGTGGTAACTTGTCAGAAGAAATTAGAACCGAATATAGTGTTGCATTAAATTAATGTAAAGGGATGAGTAAAACTGACATACCAAACTAATATAGATTAAAAGGTGAAAACGAGATTTTGCAGTCTAGAATAGACAGGTCTGTTTTGCAGATTTTAAAATGTATTCATTTATGTAGTTGCTTTGGTTCTGTTTTCACAAGTGACATTTTTTAATAAGTCCAAAACTTATTGCATGTAGAACAGTCATTAATCAAAACTTTCTTCAATCTGGGTTGTAAGGGTTCCCTTACAAAAGCATGGTGTTATTATAGGAAACAAGCTGTTTGCTATGGTAACCATGTTTTTTAGTTTTAATAAAGGTAAAACCATGGCTATATTTTGAAAGGTTTGATTTAATCATCACAATCCAGCAGGAGTATATTTTCAGTTTTGTAAATGTAAAGATCAGCTCAATATGCATGAAAAGTGTCATATATAGACATGCTAAATGTACAGTTGTTAGGAGTGCATTTACAGTACCTAACTGAACTGACATAAAATCTATACTTTCCATAATCCTGTCTTTCCATTGTGACATAAAATGTTTGATCAATGGAATGGCTTTAAAGCCAGAAAAAAAATTATGTCCTTGAAAAAACACATTTATTTGTGTATTATTTGATAATTTTGCCAAAATGTTCTTCAAATGTGTTGTTTTTGTTACACAGATTTTGCACATTTGTAACTAGGACATCACTAAATCAGATTGTGACTACTAGATCCTTCAACTATCATTGGTTTCATGGAATCCCGACCCGCTTTCCTTCATCCCCCTGGAAATAATGAGCCCAAAGCATGCTGGGAATCTGAGTCCCAGCTCAGAAAGGGAAACTGCTCTCCTGGAACCAGGACAAGACTTGGAGAGAAACATGGGGTTGAAGTACAAGCTAAAGAGCAGGAAGAGAGATCCACCTCCAGGGAATCCGCTGGCCATGTGAAAACACTAAAACACAATGCATTAGCCTCCGCTGCCATTCCAGCTGCAGCAATGCTCGCTGCATCCACAGCTGCATCAAAAATACCCACCATGCACTCAGCGACAACCAAACAGGTCACTGGGGGGATAGCCAGTACAACTGCTACTGCTAAAACTGCATTGAAAAAAACAACCAAAACAACTACACTTGGAGTGGAGGTCTTAAGTTTATCCAGCCAAAGTGGACCCAGTGGTACAAAACCAAGATCCCCAAATGCAAGCCATGAGAAGAAGCTACAACCGAGTGTGAAATCATTTCCCAATAACATGCAAAAAACTGCCTCAGCATCTCATATCATGGGCTCACCAGATCCCCCACAAAAGACTCTTCAAAAAACATCATCTGCTTCCCATATTTCCTCAACTGATTCTCCCAAGAGTCTCAATCGGACTCTCTCGCATATCCCTAGAGCTACATCCAGCCCCAAACTTAAACCGCCCCATCCTGCGTCTCTCAAAATGGACAAAACTGAGCGCATAAGAAGAGTCACAAGCAAAGAAGGACTGCTGTCTTCTCCGAAAGATAAAATGATTGACACGCTAGTGGAGAGCAACCTGCAACTAGGGACGAAAGCAGCAGTAGGGGGGAGTCCTCAGGGACAAAAGGAGAAAGAGATAAAGAGCGTGAACGAGAAAAAAACAGAGATGCTAGGAGATGAAATAAAAGACATTGTCCTTCAGGGACACGGTCTTGGAGGAAGTGACATCATCTCAAACTCAAAAGGTTGCAAAGAAATGTCCTCTCTGTTGTTGTGTCATGCCGAAAAGCTGAAAGAGCCAGAAGGCAAGACTGACGCATATGTCACGACCCAAGAGAGACACACAGGAAAGAGTCAGAGTCTCTGGGAAAAGAAAGGAAGGGAGGAAGCAGAGAGCGAGGAGAAGAGGAACACAGGAGAGAGCAAGGAGCAAGCTGAAATTAAGAATGTCAAAATGGTCAAGAAGGATACTGTAACGAATGAAAAGGATAAGATTCTGACACCCAAGAACTTGAAGGATGCTGTGACAATGACTGTTGAAGGTTTCCCAGTGACCGAGATGAAGGATGCAGCACTGCAGGTGGATCTGCAGCCGGTGTACGTTGACGTCGAGGTCCAGACGAATGTGGAGGTCTGCAGTAGATCCACAGACACAATTCCAGTCCACAATTTTCAACCCTATCAGTTGAACCCAGAGATTGACCTCAGCTCTGAAGCTGTCCTGCAAAATGAGCTCAACCCCGACAGCAACTCGGATTCAGATTTGTTGCCAAATGTAACCTCACCGGATCCCAAACCAATGGGAGCCAAGCCTAGATTTTTAGGTCCACCTCCTTATAAGTCTCCCAATATACAGAAACCTGTCCAACACATCTGTCAAATAGAGATTGAACTTTGTAGCCAGTCCCAGCAAATTCTCAGTTCGGTTCCCAGTGAGTTTGACTCAACTTGTCAAGTGTCGACCAGGGTGGCGGAGAAGACCTCTGGGGACTCATTTAAGCTGCTGGACTCTGGGAGAACTTCAGGAGTAGATAGAGAAAAGGAGGAGAGCAGTACACCGCAGGCGATCGTCTGGGATGAGCAGGGAATGACGTGGGAAGTCTATGGGGCATCGCTGGATATGGAGTCCTTGGGATTTGCCATCCAGAACCACCTGCAGTGTAAAATTCGTGAACAAGAGCGGCGTATTGGCACGCTCCGTAAGTCCATATGCCTCTCTGAACAATCACCTGGAAAGGGCAGGACGGGAAAGAAGAGGAACGTCTTTAGGTCACTGTTTGCTGGATCTAGGTGCTGCTCGAAACCACGACCCAAAGAGGAAGCAGAAAAGTGACTTGTTATATAAATGTATTTTGTAAATGTGCTACACTGGAAAATGTATAGAAGATCTAAAAATGTCTAAAAAATATGTAGCCTGCTGTTGCTTCATGTAAGTTTTAGACTAGAGTTCACCAGACTCCTGGAGGACGGTGTCCTGCAGTGTTTAGCTACAACCCTAATCAAACACATCTGAAGCAGCTTATCAAGCTCTTACTAGGCATATTAGAAACTTCCAGGCAGGTTTGTTGAGGCAAGTTGGAGCTAAACTCTGCTGGACACCAGCTTACCAGAATCTAGTTTGCTCTTCACTGACCATGTTCAGAAGTTGAAGGTTCTGGAGGGATTCTGGCAAGCTTGATGTGAACTTATGGTCTCATGTCCTACACTTGTTCTTTACTATTAAAGTAAGTACTTGTTTTACTACTATTACAGACTACTACTCAGCTGTCAATCTTTCAGGTCTTGAAGGTCTGGAAGGTTATCATCACTAACTCCGTTGTTGTTCCGATCCTTCTGTGACTTTTTATTTTTATATATATCCATAAAGAAGAATGTTTTAAAAAACATTGGGTACCAAAAACCACTGACTTCTATTGCATTCCCAAGACCCTGAGACACTGAGAGTGGGATGTATATGATTGCATTGGACTATACTTTTAAGACTAATTTCCTGCCAAATTAAGCACCAATTTAATTTTGGATTAGTGTGTTCACACTGTTGCAGTGCAGAGTGGAAATTGCAGTTGTTTACCAATTTTTTAAGTCCAACTTCTAACATTTTAAAATGTTGGTATTTATTGAGGCCATGTGAACTAGCTTATTTAATGCATTCACTTCAACATTAATTTACAACTGAATTGTTCACTAATATGTAACTTTATTGAAAGTTCAATGACATTTTTACATTTTTGTACTAGCAAAAACAAAGTCTTGACTCTTGGTATTTACTTGTGCAAAACTGAATGTCTATTTAGGTTAATATTTCACAAATGAAGTTTTGAATTACTTTTCAAAAAAAAAGAAAGAAAGAAAGAAAGAAACAGAGTTTGAGAACTGGTTTGACAGCTGTTTCTGTATTACACTGTTTTTAGGAACCTTGTAGGTTTTCACTGAGCAGTTAATGACATCCTAAATGTGAGCATTGATCATGTTAAGTCACTCACTTGCACACTTCAGCAACTTGTAGTTGTTGTAAAGGCTGGTAGATGTTAATTCTATTAAATTGAATGAGTTTTGGTTGCTTTATCACTGCAAAAATGCTGTTCGTGCAAGGGTCCATTATAATGCTGGGCTGATAATCACTGTAGAGCACTTTAATGGAATAAAAATAATGTTTGTGATGTTTGATGTGATGTGATTTTTGAACTTTTTTTCAAGTTGAATTGTTAAAAACCGTGTGCATGAGCCTGGATTTTGTCTTCTAATGTGAGAGCCCTTTTAACTATGATTTAGTTCTTGCACGCTGTATGATTTCATGTTATTTTTACCATGGTATCAGGACTTGACTGAATGAGGTCTTTGTGTTTTTGCGAGAGCTCTAAGTGATGTCTGCTGAATATTTTATCCTTTTCCATGTGAGGGAGCAAGACGTTGATATTGAGTTTTCAGAAGCAAGCTTGGACTAAATTTAGGTATCTTTGTTCTAAATTATGCTTGGATTGATTCCTGCTGTAAATATTTCACTCAGGAGCAGGGGTGCAACACATAGTTACCATCTACTATGTTCAGTTGACATTATGGACCCTACGGAGCATCTGCCCTACATACTTCAGTTAGATGAACAGTGCAGAAGATTATAGTGTGAGGGCTTTCTCTCTTCTATACCTGTGTTTTTGCTCTCTGTACAGTACTCAGTAATTATTTGGTTGGCAGCACTGGACTGTTCTGACGAATGTTTGTTTAAATCCTCCAGCACTGTTAGAAATAAGTCAACATTAAACTTGCAGTTCAGCAATATATATATAAAGAAATGTAAGTTTAAAAAGAGAGTTCACCCAAATGAAAATTTGCTGAATGAGTAGGCTTAGATGAGTTTCTTTAACATCCATCCACATATTCATTTAAAGGTGCTTGTGAACTGTTTTTGGTTATAATCTGTGCTTGATCTGTGTAGATCTCTCCTGACTCAAATAATACAACTTTTTGCTGTAGAAAGCAAAATTTAAAATTTAGTTAAAAAAAATTTAATAATGTGTATCTTCTTGAAAACATGCAGCATTTCATTTCACAAAATGCTAACTGATGGACTGGAGTGGTGTGGATTATTGTTTATTGTTTATCAGCTATTTGTGCTCTTATTCTGACGGCACCCATTGACAGCACAACACTGCAGACCTATGGAAAATAAAACATGTTGCCACAAGTCTGATCCCATAGATGTACTAGCTACATACAGTAAGTGCAGCATTTACTGCAAACAGCTTAAAACATGCATACCTTAACATATTTTGCTACTAGGAAAGTGCTGCTGTTTCCTTAAGGAAATGTGAATCTAGTTGCAATTCATGTTATGGTCTCCTCAGGAATAAGTTATTTATAGTGTATTAAAACGTCTGTGTTTTGAGTACTTGCTGATCTTTTATTCAGGACCTTTTATTCTGCTGTGTTTACAGCAGAAACATGCTGTGATCCATCTGTGTGTGTATATTAGAGAAAGAGAGGCCAAGCACACACACGCTGGTATTGTTAATATCCCTAATACATGTTTAAATTAACCACATTTGGGACTGTAAAAATTATGATTATTTTTTGATGTTCTACAGAGGAATTGTGAATCATAGTATTGCTATTGGAGATGCATGTTTTGAAATGTGTTTTCTTTTATGTTTATCATATAAAAGAAACAGCATTAAGATGCTTTGGTTTGAGTAATTTATTTATTTAGTTGAATTGCATTCATTATGTAATTTAATCAAATAGATTGTTAATACCTTAGAAGTATTATTAATATAGGTTATTCTTAAAAAAACAACCATTACAAACGAACAGAGCAAAACAAATGCAAATTAAATTCAAGTCAGCAAGAGAATTCTGGACGGTGGCGCCAAAAAAAAGGGGAAAAAAGCTTGAGCTAAACTCTCACACACCCCTCATCTGATTGGACGAACGGGGGGCCAAAACGACCTGTGATTGGATACTGTTGTGAAACGGAACGTGAATAACCTTCTGTGTATGTTACAGATATTAAACAAGCGCACAGAATGTAGTTTTGGAAGGGCGGGCTTAACAGCTCGGACGCTGTCTCTGATTGGCTATATAGGGTGAGTCTAAATAATAATTTCTTAACTTTTCATTCTTCACTCCCTAATTCCCATTCAGCGTTTGTCACAGGCTCTCTGTGCCATTATGTCGGTTTTAATTATTATCCAGACCCGCTTCTGAAGCAGCGATTGGCACCTGATACATGTTACTTTTCTCAGCGCTCTGTAGGATTGTCCAATCACAGCCGATTGGCGTTTAACTGATTTGAAGTAAATCATTTTGTAAAAATCGCCGCGGCTTCTTTTCATTTTTACGTATAGTTCCAAGTCTGAATTGAATTTTGGTCGTTTATAGAATTGAGTGTACTGATGTCTTTACCGACGTGAAATACATCGAGGTTTATCTGTGACTCAAAGGAGTTTCGGCTTTTGAGCCGCCAAGCGCCCCCTAAAGCAGAACTAGTGAACTATTTAACTAGTAATGTTAGCGTCGATGTGTGTTGACACACCTTAACTTTACTGTCGCTCCAGCTGGACAGGAGACCGAGTCGGACACTGACAACTTTGCCAGCTAAATGATAAACCTGCTTTTCTGCAGCAGGTAAGCTACTGTAAGTAACTGTATAGTTTTTACGTGATTTTGCGTTTATAATAAGCGATAACATTCAGCTTCTGGCGCATCAAGTAAAAACTGAAAAAACAGCGTCATATTATTTAAGTAACTTAACTACAGTTATTTAGACAGCCAATATGTTTAAGTAAAAAAATTAAAATATACATATATGAAATATATCATATCAGTTTATTTATCCAGCTTGTTTGCAGGACATTTTGATATGTTTTTTTTTTAATTGTTTTTAATTCATTTAATGTAGTACATGAAGGTTACGCAGTTTATAAC
>JAUYWG010000020.1:1223185-1239647 GCA_034779775.1 Enteromius afrohamiltoni | reverse complement strand
ATATTGACATTTGCCATCTCCACACCATTGCATTCAGTTTTTATTCACAATTTGTTTAGTGTCCCAACTTTTTTGTAATCCGGTTTGTACAATAACCAGTCATTTCTGGAAATCTGTTCTGATGCTAGAGGCAGGGAAATTTTACACTGTGCCCTTAAAATAGTTTTGCATGGCCGATTGCATTAAAGGGTTACTCCACCGCAAAAATTTTAATTTTGTTATTAGTCATTTACCCTCATGTTATTCCACACACGAAAAACCTTTGATCATCATCGGAACACGATTTAAGAAATTTTGCATGATATCTGGGAAGCTTGTGGCTGTTCCATTGACTGCCAAGTAATGAACATTGTCAAGGTCTAGTAAATATGAAAGATGTAGTCAGAATGCTCAATCTGCCATCAGTGGTTCAAACGTAATCTTATTAAGCTATGATAATACTTCTTGTACGGAAAACAAAAATGATGTTACGGCACCGTAACATCGCAAAAAGCGAATGGTGTTCTGTGTCAGCTGTGAAGAAATGTGTAATTTACTGGGCAGTCAACGGGATGGTCACAAGCCTCTTGGTTTTCACCGAAATTATCTAATGGTGTTCTGAAGACGTTCAAAGCTTTTACAGGTTTGAACCCTCCCTACTGTTCTTTTGATTGGTTTCTTCCTCACATCTTTCCTTATCAGATCTTCTATTGGCCAGAGATATCCGAGGAGGCGGAGTCTGTGGTGTTACCTGCTGTGCTTGCTTTTTAGCATTGCAGCCGCTGGTCTGATTGTGAGTGTGAACTTTATATATTTATTAACCATATATATGTATTTATGTATGTTTTTTGTTTGTGTGTTTTATTCTTTGACTATTCAAGTGGCACATCACTTAATATAGAATATGTCTGTTGCTTTTATTAGACATTACAGAGTACAGTACATTAGAGCCCAACGTGTATGAATTAACATAATAGTTCAAATCACTAACTTTAAATACACTGTTACCTATTTGTCCACTGTTCATCATCATAACAATCATTTATAGAAGCTGATTTCCACCACTAAATAAAAAATCAAAATAGCTTATTGCAGCTTTTTATCTCACAATTCAGAATTGTGAGATATTACCTTGTGACTTTTATATCTTGCAATTTGACTTTATAACTCACAACTGTGTTATGTGAAGTTGTAGTTCTTGGAATTATAGTTTATATCTTTCAGCTCTGAGTTTTTTCTCAGAATTGTGAGATATACACTTGCAGTTGAAAGTTATAAAGTCAGAAGTCAGAAACTTTATATCTCTGAATTCTGACATTATAACTCAAAATTGTGTTATATGAAGTCGAAATTCACAACTGCGAGTTACGGTCCAATTGTGAGGGAAAAATTATTCTCAGAATTGCGACTATATATCATGCAATTCTGACTTCATAGCTTCCAATTGTGAGTTTATATCACTCAATTTTGTCTTTATAACTTTCAACTTTGACAAAGTATCATGCAATTCTGGGTGATGCCTGGTGTTTAAACCTCATTGCAAAGTGTTACTAGTTGAGTTTAATTTTGTATTCTGTTCTTAAAAACCTTTCTGTGTTTGTCTGTAGGCAGGGACGTGGTCCCAGGCACGTGTGTACGGGGGTATTTATGCCTCCTGGGCGGCGGTGTTGTTGCTGGTGGTGTTGACTCTGGCCAGGGCGCTTTACTGGAGCTGCATGAGGGTCAGCCAGCCTCTGCACAACCTCACATAGAGAGAGAGAGACACACAGCAACAGGGGGAGGGGGGATTGAGATTAGGGGTGGTGGGAAAAAAATAAAGTCCACAGGAAAAGAGCTAGAGAGAATCATGGTTAACTCTTAAAGCTTGATTGTGAAGGCTGCGAAGGGTCAAAGTAAAATCCAGGCTTGAGAATCACGTGGGAAAAAAAAGCTACTATGGCAAAGAAGATTAGTGTTTTAAACTTATTTTTATTCGGAAGCTTTCTTTGGATGTGTTTTCATCCGTGAATATAAACTGACTTGTTACTCATGGTTACATGCAAACGTGAGGTTATGTTTCCAGTTGCTCTCTCAGTTTTAACCATTTTACACACACGTACAGAACTCTCAAACACGCATAACTCTCTGTACATGAACTAAATGAACTACACTACAATACACCAATTCAACCACGTTCAAACCTTCAACACAACATTAGCTGCCTCTCTAGTGTCCAAATAAGCTCAGAAGCCTTATAAAGAGAGGAAGTAGAGGTTGATCTCCACTAGAGGGTGTTCCAAAACCACACACACGCACACAAATGTGTGTTCTGTCACATTGCCTGTTTGTCCGTACAAACACTGCTAATCCAAATCATTTGGACCTGGACATGATTAACAAATGCGCAGAACCATTGTGTAACTGATTTCACATAAACATGTCAAGTGTATAAGTGCGCTCCAACACACTCTTTCTCCCTCTTTTTCTTTAGTTGTGAATGTTAAAAACAGTATTTTTTTATAATTGTGAATTTTGTTTGTACATATTTGTTGTTTATTTCATGAATGACTGAACAGATGCACTGTAGCTCTAACACGCTGTGATTTCTTTTTTTTTTATGTTTTTATTTAATTTGCAAAATCACTACTGAAAAATCACTACCGATAATGTTTTTGACTGGAACGAATATTGAGATTATAGCCACATGTACCTTCGGAAAGCAGAAAAAAGGTCAGCTGGGTTTCATAGACTTTATCAAATGGGTCATTTACCTTTCTTCTCATGTGAAGTTAACCGTCATTTTCAGGTACTGTAAGTTTGATTATGTTCGAACCCTGATTAAGTGATACTAATGAGATTAATCAGACACTAGATTTGGATTCTAGACTCCACAATCTTTTTTTCTTGTAGTCAGATTTCAGAGTCTGTATGGGTTTGTGTTTTTAAAGATAGGAAAACACAATTGCTGATCACCGATGTTCTTGAATTATATTTCTCATAAATATGCTAAATTCAGAATCTGTATTCTGTCCATAAGAGAAAATGACGTCTGGAATCCAAAACAAGAGGTCAGGATGTTATTTATATAGAGCAGAAGGCCAATGATGGAGGTCTCCTCTCGATTTGTTTACACATGAGATTAAGACTACACATAATTAAAATGATGATAAAGTTATAAAACAGCGAAAGCGTTTGTGTTGCGTCTCATTCTTGTGCAGGTTTGTGTGTGATTCACTTGCTGAAGTTGTTTTGGCACTCTTCCTCTCGATGTCTGTGGCCATTTGTCTCTTGTTTCGGGCGGATATATTATTTTCCTTGAAACAGACTGATAGAGGCATGGGAAACATACAGAAACCTTTTAAAAACCACAACTCCCCTGAGCTGGGCAGAGAGAGAGAGATTTGTCAGCAGTAATGGAAGAGAAATAGCAGAGATCTGGGGACACGCACAGATAGAGAGAGGTTACAGCCTTCTGGAGGTGAGACAGATTGACCACAAAAAAAGACTGCAAGCAGAGATCTGGGAATGTGATCTATGATTAATGAAATATACGCACAGACAGTGTGAAGTTTGTATACGTCTCCGCTCTTGCACTAAATTCTAATTCAGTTTAATTCAACTAAGTGTGCTTCATTGCCTTGACAAGAAAAACAACACTTTCTATTGCCAAATGGTATGTGGCTTAGGTGTGTATAATGAAAATGGTCAAATTAAATGAAAGTATTCTGCAGAGCTTTCCAGAAAAATGACACGTGACGAATACTCTCTGAACGTATTAAAGTTATACCAGTTATTTCTATGCTTCTTTTGTTGAATAAAATAAGTTTATTACATTTCCTTAACTGCAAAATAAGTTAAGGAAATATTAATATTAATAAATTAAATATAATGAACATATAAATACAAATGGCACAATCTCAATGGAACTAAATAAAAACTAGTATTTGCAGTAGAAATAGCTAAGAAAATAACAAATTATGCATTTAATTAAAGGAGAAATATGAAACTAACATTTAATTTGAATGATTTGAATGTAATGATAAGAGACACAATGGCAAAACAGATCAGTTAGTTTTAATTCTATAATCTTTTGTGCTTTTACACATTGAGGTGTCATTTATTTACACAATAATTTGACCAAAACTACTGTAAAATGTTTATTCAAAGTTTTAAATAAAACATGAAAATACTACAAATTTTGTTCTACTTAATTCAGTGTGTTAATTGGGCTTTTTGTAAAGTTTTCTATGCATCTAATACACTACGTATCTTCTGCTCAGCAAGTCTGTGTTTATTTGATCCAAAGTACAGTAAAACTGTAACATTTTTAAATATTTATACTATTAAAAAACGAATCTGTTCCTGTGATCAAAGCTGAATTTTCAGCATCATTACTCAAGTGTCACATGATCTTTCAGAAATCATGTAATATGCCGCTTTGTTCAAGAATTTGTTATTATCAATATTTAAAACCGTTTATTAAACTTTTGCAGGATTCTTTGACAAATAGAAAGATAGATAAGCATTTATCTAAAAGGAATTTGGGGAAAGAATTATAGAAAATGTGTAATTTTATTTTGCAATGATGCTTTTAGTTGATCAAAGGTGGTGATAAAACATTTATAATGTTACAAAAGATTTCTATATCAGATACATCTGTTCTACTAATTTCTATTCATAATCATCTGCCCAGCTGTTTTCAAAATGATAATAATAAAAATATATATTTTAAAATTATTGTTAAATCTTACTGTCCAAAACCACTTGTAGTGTATATTTATAGAAAATATTAGGAATTAATTGGAAATTAAGTGTACAGTTTTTCTGCATATATTTATATTGCCGCTGCATTTGCTGCAAAATAAGTAATATAAAAGACACTGACCTCAAGAATAAAAAATAAACTGACATTATATTCCATCAATATATAATATTAATATTCATCATATGTTCAATGATAAAAGACACAGAGCCAAGGTAGATTAATCCATTTAAATTCTATTCTAGACTGCTGAATATTTAAACAGTGTGCAAAAGCATTTGCAGTCTGCAGTAAAATAAAAATAAACTGATAACAATACATCAATGAATGTAATATTAAAAATCAAGTTTACATATAAAATACAAAATAAAAAATCAGTAAGCTAAGAAAATCATATATATATATATATATATATATATATATACACTACCGTAAATTTAATGGTTAGATATATAATGATATTTAATGGTTTTTAAAGATGTTTCTTGTGCTCATCAAGGCTGCATTTATTCAATTAAAAATCCAGAAAACTGGATTATTGTGAAATATTATTTCAATTTAAAATAACTGTTTTCTGTGTGAATTTATTTTAAAATGTAATTTACTCCTGTGATACAAAGAATCATAACTCCAGTCTTCAGTGTCACATGATCCTTTCAGAAATCATTCTAACATTCTGATGTTTTATTATCAGTGTTGGAAACAGTTGAGCTGCTTAAAAGTTTTTTTTAGGATTCTTTGATCATTAAAATATTAAAAAGAGAAGCATTTATTTAAAATGGATAATGATGTTCAAAACTACTGTTACAGTAGTAATCTAATCTAATAAATGCAGCCTTGATGAGCACAAGAAACATCTTTAAAAACCATTAAATATCTTACTGACTATATGTGTATATATGTAGGAATAATAAACACATATTTAACTGTTCCCAATGGAATCAACCCGATCTGAGATTACTGAGCTTGCACAAACACACAAGAGCCTTTTATCCTCCTAATGTATAACAGGATTCATCCTTAAAGATGAGCCCTGTGACCTTATCCACACACACACACACAGAGTCTATGTCACGCCTGTTAAGCGCATACACTCACACTATCAGATCTACAAATCTCCTCCTCTCTCCTCTCAGCATGAACTGCAATAAGCAGCTGTAAGAAGGATAGAGAGGGAGATCTGGGAAGAAAGGATGAGAGGGGAGAGGAGATGAGAATGAAAAGATAAGATGAACTGATGAGGAAGGGGTATAAGTAGCTTTTGCTCTGTCCACTTTAAAACAAACACTTCATTTAGATGATCTAATCCACCCACACAGTTCAGAAAATGGTTAGGTTAGCTGTTAGGTAAATTGGACTATCTAAGTAAAAAAAAAAAAAAAGCATTTTCATGTGATTTTCACTGTATTTACTCATAATATCAGAGGTCTCATGACCTACAGTCCTACAGATAAAAGCATAACATTCAACTCAATTAACAACATGAATTATTGATGTCTGTCTGGACCAGAATTTGTGTGTACACTGGAATTAAAAGCCTCCGGTGTCACCTGTCACACTGGTGTGTATGTGTGAGTGAAATCACCATTCATCTCTTAATTCTCAGTTTATTTCACCTTTAGTGAAAAATGCAGCTTTAGTTTAAGTTCTAGATTCCCAGAAAAACGGATAACAATCTGCATTTCCAAATAATTGGATAAAATAATTATGTGTTAATTTGTATTAAATTGCAAAAAGGTGTGATTGTGTTTTGATGTTAGAAGAATGTAATAAATAAACACTTTTTCACTTAAGCTTTTTTGTTTTATATATATATATATATATATATATATATATATGTGTGTGTGTGTGTGTGTGTATACATCATCTAATTTATTTTATCTGAGTTAAATGTAACAACAAATTGTATACTATTTGTACATGTATTTTTATGTTGGTTAAAATGTACTGTATTATGTATATCTGATTAATTTAACCTACATTAGCTAAATGTTAGCTAAGATCTCTCTCTCTCTCTCTCTCTCTCTCCTTGTCTGTTAAACCAGGCAAAATCACATCCAATACAAAACATCCTCCTCAAAAAGGAAAGCTTGGATTTCACTATGTCAGTTTGGATTGAGAGAGAGGGAGAGAGAGAGAAGGAGAGATCAGGGATGAAGGTAATACAGTAAATGCAATAGAGGAATAGAGGTAAAGATAAAAAGAGAGTGAGGGGTTACAGGTGTCTTTCTTCTGAACATTTCTCCAGAAAAGAGCATCTGCACTGAACAGGTAACACCTTAAAGATGAATATTTAGGCCTGTATCTTCCATTTACGCTATTGTTTTAGTGCAACATTTGTGTATATATATATAATTTTAAAGTATAGTAAATTAACATTTAAAAAAAAAGAACCTTCATTCTCTAAATAAAATGTAAATAATTAGATTTTAGAATTTATTTAAAAAAAAATGGAACGGTTAATGTTTCAAGGGTTTAAGGCGTTTGCAGGACAGATGAAACAATAGCTTATTCTCAGAATATTTCTTTCTAACATTGAAATCTGAAGTCAGCATACAAAATATGTAACAAAATATGTCTCCAATAGTTTCTCAAGTAATTTGATTCAAGATAATCGAATTGCTTTTTCATTTTTACGCAATGATTTAATTGAGGTCAAGGAATGGAGATGATGCTGATTATTAAGTGGATCGCGAAGATATAATTTTCTTTTTTACAGATGGAGTGTAATTGTAATTCATCTCTGGGTCCTTTTCCCTCGACTTACTGGAGCAGAAGTAAGTGTGTGTGAGTGTGTGTTTGAGAGAGAGCGATGCACAGCTGGAGCTGGTGCTGTTGAACAGTTTGTTGTTGCTAATTCTGCGTTGTTTCTGACTACCGACAATTGTGACTTGCTTTATCATTTTACCTCGCCAAAGCAAAAAGCATAAAGCCTTTGTAATATACGACACAAACCTGGTTTAAAGAACAAATGTGTTTTAATCCGTTACAATCAGAAAAGAAAATGAGTATTGACATAATTCTATGATAATTATAATTAATTAAAAACGGATATTCCCCAAATTACAGTCTTCTAAACTTAAGTAGGCTACGTCTCATATTTGTGAACAGTTTTTTTTCCTCACTCATTTATTTATTTTTCGCCCCGCTCACTCCTATGAGAAAGTGTGTATCTATAGGCCTAATGAAATATATTTGTTAATTTTGTTGCACTGAACCTTAATTTTCCTGTGTAAACATGATGCCATGCCTACTTATGCGCATATTTTGGGCTCATTCAAAATTAGAAGATGAAAAGACAGCTTAGTTCAGTTGCAGTAAGTGGTCTTTGTGTCAGTTATCTGAGCGGAAAAAGTCAACTGGACAGTGTTGGGGAAAGTTACTTTTAAAAGTAATGCTTTACAATATTGCGTTGCTCCTTAAAAAAAAGAAACTAATTACGTTTCTTAATTACTCAATTTTTATGGAAAGTAATGCATTGCATGCTTTTGCGTTATTTTTTTAATATGAGCAGTGCTTAATTGAGTGTTTTTCATATAAGTTCTTTTTATAGCAAACTCTTTCACACAAAAATACGTAATGTTATTTGTAACATATTTAGTTATTGCAGATTTGTTCACTTTTGTATTTCACTGTAATTCATTTTGATGAATAATAAATCCGTTTTTTTTTGTTTTTTTTTTGCGAGTAAGATAAAATAATTCACATTCACATTAAGTCTAGAGCTACACTGTATTCACTCTGCTGCACTTCTGATTTCTCCCAACATGGGGACAGGAGACTTATCAATAAATGAGAAAACAAAGTTACGGCATAACTTTATTAATTAATTAATTTATTTATTTTAAAAAAAAAAACAGTTTGTCGTTTAAAAAGTGAGTGCATAGAATGAACTGCTTCTAAATGCTGTATGTAGCTTTGCTAAATAATGCTGCGTGCACACGCCTTGGCATAGCTTTCCTGTGTTGTAGGGCTCAGAGCTAGAACCTGCCAAAATGAACCTGGCGGCGGACACATGGTACATCCGGCATTGGTCCAAGTCTACAGTTTGTAATTAAAGGTGCGCTCGAGATGCACTAGCCTGCCATCGGCTGGCGAGAGCAGCCCCTTGCAGTCGGGGGAGGAGTAAACAGACGGCCGTCAGGTCGGACACTTATAGGTTTCAGTCTTGGTTAATAGCATCCTTATGATGGGAAAATTTTATATACATAAATAAAGATACCTAAAAATGAAACCAGCCTTTTATGCGTTTCATAATGAGTTTGTTTTGTATACAAAAGCGCTTAAAATTATGAAAAAGAAAATTGCAATAAATCTGTTAATTCTTAATTATAATTAAGGATTATTATTATGGAATTTACAAGAAAAACCCTAGCCCCTCGATTCTTTTTCTTTTTTTTCTGTTGTATTTGTTTGCACCCGCTTTGAAGATTGTAACATGATGTTAATTTGACATTGCCAAGTTGTTTGTACATTATAATTGTTCAATAAAAAAAAAACAGTTAAAAAAAAAATAACGTATAGGTTTGTGTAGTGCTGAATCAACGTCATTAACTCTTATTCAATAAGAATATATATTTACCATGTCGCCTAATCTTCATTTTCATCATTAATGTTTTGTTTGAATATCAGATATTCCATATAAAGATTGATTACATACAGGAACTTTTTTAAGAAAAAACACGCAGCACACATCGTGCTTGTCGTCACATAATCTGACCAATGAGAATAAAGTATGTCGTCATAATGGCTTTCGCAGCCGATTTTGAGCGACTGCAGTGCCTGACCTGTGCGACTGCTCTCGTTTTGCTCTCACGGTACTTTGATGGCACATGTGATCGAAAGGCGGCTGCAGCGCCGATCAAAGTCGGACAAATGATCTTACCAGAATGCATTGTCTTGTAAGGCGGCAGCCGATTTCTTGCGGCGCACCTTGTGAGTTCAGGAGCATGTGAGAGCTTTGGCTTTGATAGTGTTGCCTTAGAAACAGGTCATTTAGATAATCTTGGAATTAGACATGGTGTGAAGGCAGCTTAAAGGAATAGTTCTTCCAAAAATGAAAATTACCTCATAATTTATTTACCCCCAAGCCATCCTAGGCAGGCACGGATTCCAGAACGGGCCGGTGGGGCCGCTGCCCGGGGGCCCTTGGGGTGCAGGGGCCCTGTGGATGCCCTGTTAGGGGCCCTTGCTGAGTCTGTTCAAACGTTGTCTGACGCAAACATTGCTGGAATCTGGCCCACGCAAATGCACTGCCCAGGGGCCTACACTACCCATATTACATCCCTGATCCTGGGTGTATATAACTTACTTCTTTCAGAGTTGTTAAAATATGTATCTTGGCTCTTCCAAGCTTGGTAGTGATGGTGGATAGTGCCAATTATTTTTAGGTTACTTTTATGATGGATATACGACTTATGGAGCTTCAAAATAATGGCCACTATCCACCAGCATTACCAAACTTGAGACAGGATAATATTTGTAAAAACTCTGTGTTAGTCTGAAAAAAGTAATATAAATCTACGATGGCTTGGTGTTGAGTAAATTATGGGGTAATTTTCATTTTTAGGGGAACTATTCCTTTAAGTTCGCTTTCTTGTTCCCCTCAGCAATGCTGTTTCCTGATTGGGCGTATAAACCAGCGTGGTCTCCAGGTTCGAGGCAGGTGCAGCTATGGCACTTCCTGTTGGAGCTGTTGGGGCGTGGCGAAGGCGGAGCAATCACATGGGGCAGTGAATGGGGAGAGTTTGTGATCAGAGACCCAGAGAAATTGGCTAAACTCTGGGGGGAGAGGAAGGGCAAGCCACACATGAACTATGACAAACTCAGCAGAGCTTTAAGGTACACTAAGCTACTACATGCACTTACATTTATATTTTCAAAATTAAGCAATAATATTAAGACTATATATATTTATTTAAAGACTAATATATTATAGTATTGTAAATTTACATGACTGTTGCAGAAAACATAGAAAAGCTGTTATATGATAAAAATATTGTAAAAATATTTATATATACGTATAGTATGTTATTGATATCTATAATTACAAATTCAACTTCAGCATTAATAAATGTTACAGAATGAATTTTTATTTCTTATTAGGAGTAGTAAGTAGTAAGTATTTTCTTATTTTCTTATAATCTTTATTATATTTTATCACTTAACTAATACCTAGTTTGACACCTGTTGTTTTCTCAGATATTATTATAATAAGCGAATTTTGCACAAGACCAAAGGAAAACGTTTCACCTACAAGTTTAACTTCAGTAAACTAATCTTAGTGAATTACCCAAGTCTTCCAACCTGCCCACAGGTGCGTAAGAGTATTTTTACTTTGCATTGCTGCAATTATTTTATCACTTTCTTTTTAAGAATACAACATCTGTCCCTTTCTCTTCTCAGCTTTCTATCTACAACCCTTCTATTGACAGAGGTAAGAGTTTCACTATTGAGCTCTCAACAATAAAACTTTGCTTATTTGAGATCTCTTCACTGATTTTACCAAACAGCATTTATTATTTAATCAAGTTTTTAACATTGAAGTTATTTTTCTCTGTGTGCGTATGTTTTTGTGTGTGGACAGCTGTGCAGTCCATTTCTCATCCCCTATTCCTGCCATACAGTTTTCCCAAACCCCTCTCCTTCCCCCAGACACATCCAATCCAAAGGCATATCCCCTTCTTTTCTGGCCCACCTCCCTCAGGAACCAACCTATCGGAGCTGTCCCACCTGTCACTAGTCAACTCTGCCCCTCAGTTCACACAGACTTTAAACTGGCCAGTCAAAAGCAGCACGGAGTGGCCTCTCAACAGAGTCATGGAGTTACAAGAGAGGATTAAAAGGGGACCACAAGACAAAACCAATGACAACCAAGAAGAGAGAAAAATATTTAATGAGACCATTCATTAAAATGTTAGTATTGTTTTTATTATAATTACACTTTATAATTTATGAATTCTTACTGACAGGTCGAGAGTAAAGCACTTTATATATTCAACACTATTAACTGTGTATGAATAATTAGTAAAGTTATTTATCTTCAAAACATTTTAATTGTCTAAAAATATAAAGTGTCTGTCTCAACACACAACGTTAAATAAAACACGTTTTAAATGCATTTTGGCGTTATATATATGCACTCTCTCACACACACTGATCTGCTGATCAATCCAATAATCTGATTATCCACTGATAGCTTGCTGATAACTTAATATATTTACTCTAAATTACAATTTATAAAAGATACAATAAATACGACAGATAGCTATAACTATAGCACAGATACACTTCACATGATGATCTCTCCCTCACTCACTCTCACATCAAATATTATTAAAGATTTACTTCACCCAAAAATTAAATGTAGCCCATGTTTTACTCATCCTCAAGGCATGCTGGGAGTATATGACTTTCCTTTTTTCAGAAAAGTTCAATTTGGAGATATGTTAAAATTGTCCTTGCTCTTGCAAGTTTTATAATGTCATGGGCGGGTGTTTAAAGTAGTCAAATAAAGCACATCTAAATCGTTCCACACCCAGCTATGGGGGGTAAATAAAGGTCTCCTCTAATGAACTGATGTGTCTTAAAAATATCCATATTTAGAATTATATGAACAGTTTCGTATAACTTTCCACTTACTGTTGTATGTGCGTTCACAAGAGACTGCCTTACTGGAAGATGCTGTCAGACATGTGAAACACACGTGTTTGTGAGTCTCGTGAAAACCAACATCTGTTTACAGGAGCAAAGGAAGCAAAGTTACCTGACTTTACCAAAGTCATTTTCTTTGAAACTGCTAATTCATGACTTGGCTCACTCTTACAGAACTTTTCTTTTAGACGCTTGCCTTTTCTAACAGCAGGCTGTTCGAGTATTTGGTTGTGATCGTCTTGGAAGTTTAGAGCAGTGAAACAGCAGTCTGACACTTTTTGTCAGCTCATCTTGTGCTGGTTAAGGAAAGTTAAGCATCAATTACTGACAGTTCAATCACACTCGTCCTTTTGGGGTCCTAGGTCTTGCCCATCTGTTCAGCGAAACCAACGCAAATTGGATAGACCTCAACAGCCAAGACCTCTTTTTCTCAGGCTCCCAGTAGTTTGTATTTGTACTTCCTGGTTCCTTTGCTCATGTTCAGAGGCCAGAATACAAGCATATTCTTCCTTCCAGCTAAGATCTTAACTGTCCCACACCACATACTGTGCCTTGGCAAGTTTTAGGTTGAGTCTTTGCAAATTGTATGCATTTCAGTACATACACCCTACATTTGAAACAATTACTGTAAAATGAAAGTTAGAGGAATCACTAAGACATTAACCTGGATATAAAGACAGCAACACAGGCTTTCAGTGGAATTATGTCATTATAGCTGCCCTGAAAACCAACCTAAAAGTCAAAATAATATTAAACCACAAGATTAGAAAATGATTTATTTATCAATTTATTCCCAGTTTATTCAGTTATTGCTTTTTGTTTTTTAATAAATCCATCATAGTCTTTAAAATCTTTCAGAATTATTATTGCAATATTATTATTACAGTTTTTTGAGACTTCATACCCCAAAACTTGTAAAACATCATTCCAATACAGACTGGAATAGGAAAACATCAGATTTAACCGCAGCTTCACATTAACAGGAATAAAAAGGGCAGTCGTGGCCTAATGGATAGAGAGTCGGGTTAGTGAATAATCAGCGCTCTCTCCACCTTCAATACCACGACTGAGGTGAGACCCTTGAGCAAGGCACCGTTCCCCCAACTGCTCCCCGAGCGCTGCAGCAATGCCTGCCCACTGCTCCGGGTGTGTGTTCACGGTGTGTGTGTGGTTGATCACTTCTCACTGCTGTGTGTGCGCACTTGGATGGGTTAAATGCAGAGCACCAATTCCTAGTATGGGAAACCATACCTGGCCACTTGTCACATCCTTAATAACTCCTTACTGCTAGAATTGATCCACTCAGGTAATGCTCAGATTATCATATATACAGAATTAATTATAACTGAGTTATGTCTTTAACATAATGTTTTGTTTAATGTTATATATACATAACATTATTATTATTAGGCCTACTAATATTATTATTTGGATGATGAATACATTTCCATATATTCTAGATTCTATTCTAAATATTCTAGTACTTGTGTGTGCATGTTAGATATTCACTTGAGGTCTGGAGATATTCTTCAGGATCTCTATCTCTCTGTCTGAAATAATGTCATGATATCTGATGATTCGAGGCTCGTCCCACTTCATTTCCTCTTTCACTGGTGCATACATCAGTCTGTGGTTTCCTCCACCTGTGCTGTATCTACAGGACAGCGCCCTCTGCCTCCTGGAGGTCTGATTTGATCAAATACAATAAACATCCAATCAACACACACACATAGCTTCACATTGGTTGTTTGTAATTTTATGTCAAACAATGATTTAAATTTGAGACTTTGCACTTGCCCTCTCATCAATCTCTCCTCTGCACAATGACTTATATTTACTTGACACTGTGCTTAGTGTGAATATGTCGGAGCTTGAAGTTCTCTTGGAGCGAAAGAGTATGTTCAGCTGAGCTCTGGCTTCATCATTAGTTGGATCTGAGGGAAACGTTCATGAATCACAGATTTTAATATCTGGCCTAAAATATAAAAATGCCAGTATTACTACCATTAATATTAACTTTAGGTCACCATAGCCTTACCAAGATTTAGAAGCTGTTTGTTGAAGTAGATTGCCACATGTAAGTCGCCAAAATAAAAGGCTGAAAGAATAAGATACTGTAACACCTCTTTCTTAGTAATGGCCGAGTATATTGTTAATGTGTCCAGACTGTACATAAACCAGAGAAAGGCATGCTGGTATTTGTACTCCTTAAAAGCAACCACCCCAATATGGTAAGCTTCATCTGTCTGATCCTACTGTCTGATAAAAAACTAAAGTGAATTTAAAGGGAATTTTTCCCCCTTGTGGCTGCCTTTGCCCTTATTTGGCCATGTTTCTGTTCTTATTTAGTTTGATTAGTTAATTAGTCTCCACCTGTACTCCACACCTCTTTGTGTTTCCCAGTGTTTAAAAGCCCATTCTGTTTCGTCTTGTCATCATCGGTCCTAAATGTTGTCTAAATGTAATGCATGTGTTGAAGTCACTCTCTGAAAATTAAAAGCACCTTTTGATAAATTTTTTGTCAGCTGTCATTTCTACAACCACAATGTGTAACAGGCTGGTTGTGGAAACAAAAAAGCCTAGGCTTTTTAATATTAAATTAGATAACACCTGCAGAACAATAACATAGCAATTGAATAGCAACCACAGCAAACCAACATAGCACAGACAAGAACAAACAACTTCAAATGAAAACATATTCAATGTAAAATTTCTCAAAACAGAAGACGTGACAACCCAACATATTTTGTTTTTTCTACGTATTTAGTTGCTTTGCTAACCATAAATTTAATGTAGCTGGATATCACAAAGGGTATAATCATCGTATTATCAAGGTCTGTAATGTTGCCCAGCAACTGTTCAAATGTTACTGGAATAGTGTTCCTTTTATTGTATCTCTGAGGGTTGCTAAGTTGACAATCACGCCTGCATAACATGAAAGCCTGATTTATGACACATGCAGAAACTAAAAGTAAAAATTTAATGATTACTGTCACGTTTCATGGGTTCATGATCTCATTCATGCATGTTGTGTGTATGAATGAGTGGGTGTTGTTGAGTGTTGGATACGAGCTAACTAGTAACAGCTGTGGCTCGTTATACAACACCATGTAATGTGTGCTAACCTGTCTTGTCTTTGTCAGATCCTCTGTTTTCTCTGCTGGGTTTGGCTCGTGTGTCAGCTCCAAGTTACCTGTCTCCTTTGGCCTGTGTAGTGCCGAATTTTGACCCCTGCCGGATTATGACTCCCTTAGTATTGGTAGGTTTAGGGTTAGGTGTGAGGGAGGGGTTAGGATTACTATTGATTTCAACGAGGGGAGTCATAATTCGGCACAACACCGGTTCCTTATCCACTCTCTCCAGTTGGATTTGCCAAGGATTCTCTGTCTCAGTTTAAGACTGTCCATTGTGGTACCTGCGCTACCTAACCAGCTGATCTTGGTAGTTGATTAGACTCTTGATTGGATTGACTTTGTCAATAAAGACTGTTTTGCATCTGCAACTGAATCTTACGTTTTATTTACCGTCACAATTACATCATTATGTTTTCATTATCTGCCTCCAAATCAAAGGTTGTTAATATACTATACTGTATGTACTATTGACCTTCACCACAGAGATGGGGACAAGTCACATATGGTCAAGTACAAGCAAGTCTCAAGTCTTTATCATCAAGTCTCGAGTCAAATCTCAAGTCACAGTTTAGAAAAAACAAGCAAGTCAAGTCAAGGGTTTACCCTAAGCAAGTCAAGTCGAGTTGCGGTACTAAAGTAAATGTATATATTTTGCATCCATAATGGACAGAAAGTGAATGAAGTGCTTGTTGAGGCTGTGAGTTTGTAACTTCTGTCCCTCGCGCTACACTCGCGGATATTACTACTGTTTTTCTAGCATCTTTTCTAGCGTCTCCTCTTATTTAATTACTTTCTCCAGCTCTATTTAAATTATTCTCGTTCGATCTGTTTTTCACAAGTTTATCAAGCAACATCAGTCTTGGTGAGTATGGCTTTTTCCTCTGTTGTTGTTTGCACGTCATGCCACATGTATAGTTTATCTCTCTCTGTCAGCGATGAGGGTTTCACATGTGAT
>JAUYWG010000020.1:1206188-1217825 GCA_034779775.1 Enteromius afrohamiltoni | reverse complement strand
AGCATGTGGACACACAAACCTGAAAGATGTAGAATGTTTTTAAATCAATAATAGCCTGCATATTTATATATTATATAATAATACTGTAGACAATGCAAAAAGAACGGAACTGGATGTTTAAATTTGGTTTTGGGAAACATTCAATACAAAGGCAGAACAAATCAAAAACAGACAAGAATATATGCAAAGCTTAACAAATGCTGTATATGAGATCTGTTCAGTGGAAGATAATAATAGAGCAGTTGCATGTAAGGATGGGATAGTACAAATGCTGTTAATAGACATTTTAATTCATTTCAACATTTCAGCTCAGAGATTTATCACCTTACTTTTTTCCATACCTGTATATAGTCTTGAGTTTGTCCTCATCATCCTGCTGAAAACATTCAGGTGTGAACCCTTCTGCATCCTCTGAGCACTGAAGTAAAGAAAAAATATATATACTTTTATTTTGAACATGACAGAAAAAAATACATGATAGCAGGGGTGCCTTAAGACAACCAGAGGAACTATGTATTAAAGTAAGCCTCCTACCCCAGAAAATGAAGGAGGGAATGAAGATGTTACATATGGGAACTCGCCAGAGAGACTTTGAGCTTCACATAAAAGACCAATGAATATTGTTGTGCACTGATTTAAATAACCTTGTAAGGGTTGGAAGGGTTGCTCTCTTTGTGAATTCAAAACTCAGTAACTTCTCGCGGCCCAAGAACAGGCACCAAAACAATAAAAGCTAATCTGGAAAAGGAATCTTCAAAGATAACAGACCCCCCTCCCTTCCCTGAAGACCCCAGCTCACACACTCACACAGTTCTGATTGAAAGCAACTAAGAAAATACACTCTTGGTGCGATTGGTCTTGGTGCGATTGGTAAAATGGTCTCAATTTCACAGTAATACAGTTGTATTTATATTATAAAATATATTGAAAACTTACAGAATGGAGTTTGCTACAAAGGGGAGTGGTCTTCCCTAAGGAACAGATGATAATGTTCAACCAGGTGCAAGAGAATGGCTGACAAACCAAAGGCATTTTGTGTTTTATTTGTTTTCTTGGTCTAAAGTATTTAAGGAAATCGATTAAACAGTTCGCGGGGTTTTTTCCTGTAACCAAGCCCCCACGCTGCATGCATGTGAGAGTCTCTGGACTAAACCTCCAGGTCTCTCTCAGGTTGCAACGTGTTTTTCTGACAGTCAGGTATGCATTTTCTACTCTTATATACATCCTTGATTCATTGAGGTTTTTCTATTTTCTAAATTGAAATTGAATTGGATTTTCATTGTTTAATTGTGTAATTGGCATGACATAATTTTACCTGACAAACAAAATAAACATTATTTCTTGATTCATTCTAGACTGCTGAAATCTCTGTCACTAGAGTGTGAGGAGGCTTTTGTGCACATAATTTTATGGCCAGGATATGACAAACTGGGGGTACAGAAAAAAGAAGCAGAAGGCACGTTTTCTCTGAAGACTTTGTGATTCCTGCTATCACTGAAATTAACACGTCGGGCATTGGCGAGGCTAAGTAAACTATGTTCTTTGATATCCCTTTAACTGCCTGCTCAACCAAATGGTTGAGCACATTTTGTGTCACTATATTTCATTGAGAGGAGTACCTAACTTAATTCAAGCTGACTGAGCCGTCTCTACCATCTGGTTGAGGTACATTACACAACAAAAATCCACTAGATGTCACTAGGTCAATCAACAGCACAACAACACACAACACTTGGTCTAACATGGATATCAGAAACCATGAAATCACGCCTGCCATTTCAGCTGTTTTTTATTAATTTTTGCACGGTAAACATAATTTTGTGACATATTAAGAGCCCTCACTTTACAAAATTATGTTACATGGTGACATGAAAAAACTTAAGTAAAACTTTTAACTTTTTAGTTTTTTATAATTTTTCAAAAACATGCTCAATCAAACGGTTGATTTGTCACTTTATGGTAAACATAGAAATTATATATATATAAATATTTTATGCCATACAAGAAGATTCAGTATAAAAATATATTCTATTTTGGCTTTAAAATATATTAGTTTTATATTTTCATAGTGTGTTGTATGGATTCTGACCTTTACCATAAAGTGACATCTCAACCATTTGGTAGAGGCCGATATTTGAAAAATTATGGGATGTGTTGAAAAAAAATGCATTGAGTGTGGTAACTAGTGACATCTTTTTCAAAGCCTTTTTCTTGGTGGGGCAGTTAAAGGGATAAAGGCAAGCAGTAGGCGTCTGACAAAGAAAATATTTGCCAAAACCTCCAACCTCTGAGAAATTATCAGGCTGGCGAGTTTATGTACGAGATGGCACTCCGGCCGACACCTGGTCCCGACGACTTTAGGTCCCACAAGGAACGGATAACAGAAAGTATAGCATATCTAGGAGAATCAGGTCTCAAAATTAAGATAACTTAATTCAAGATCAGCACCTACATTTAATATTATAATTTTAATCTCAGAGAATTTAAAATTGGAGTCAGATTTAAACGAGGTAAAAGTAAAAAGTAAATTAGAAACCAAAGTTGGAAGAAACAGAGTGTTTTTACAGGAGCGCAGGAAAAGCCATACATGCAGAATCCGGGCCAGTGAACCGGACCTTTCAACCTAGACGTTACCCTTTCAGTCGAATCACTTTGACGTTACATATGAGAACACCCAAGGAACCGGCCACGACCATTTAGGGCCGCGTTAATCTGAGACCCTCCGGCAACAGGCAAGCTTAATTTTCAAGTTTGTTAGCAGGAGTCTGCACGTAACCTTCCCAACACCCCGGGGGGGAAAGAAGGGCCCCTGCAGGGCTACCAGTTGTACTGAAGCAGATGGTGGGGGAAGCGGAGCACATGACTTAGTTTCTGCATGTGGAACTCAGGAATTCAATATATCGATAAGATTATGGTTTTGGCTGACAGTGGAATTGAGATTTGTAGCCACAACCAACTGGATAAAGACGTAGCCTCTACGCGGAGGTTGTAAAACCTTGCAAAGGTATTCGGTGTTGCCGAGCCTGCAACCCTACAGATATCTGCTAGAAAGGCGCCGTGAGCCAACACATAAGATGAAGCAACACTGCTTGTTGAGTGAGCTCTCAGTCCTAATAGGCATGGCTCTCCCTGGTAAGCCAGGGAGATGGCTTCAACCACCCAATGGGCCAACCTCTGTTTGGAGCATTCCCTTTCTGCTGATAGCCGACAGTTCAGCGTCCTCTGTGGAAGGGGCAGCCACCGCGGTGCGCTGCTGTACCGGCGTGGGTTGCGCCTCACCATCTGACGCTGCAGAAGACATCTCTACCTCTCCAGGTGCCCCGAAGGACACACTCGGCCCTGTTACGGAGAGAGCGGCCTCCTTCGGGAGGACCACGGGACTATGTGGTGCAGCAGAAGTCTGCGGGGCTTTTACACTGGACGGAACATTCTGCACAGTTAAATAAGAGAGGTCCCCCATTTAAACACCTTTAAAAATCATCTTGATCGGGATCTGTAACATGAGATGGGAGCCGCCATGTTTGTTCGCGCTGCAGTTCAGAGAGTCCCATCAGTCGGATTTACAGCATATAAATTCATCCATTTTTCCCGAAATACATACGAGTAAGTGGTTGGTGAACTGAGTGAAGAATAGATTGAACTTTATAGCTACTTACACTATGTTTGTCTAATATGAATAAAACACATCGGCAAGTGAAATTTGAATGGGTTGTTGTTGTTCTTGCTTCTATTGACATCTTTGAGTATTTTACAAGATCTAAATGTATTGTTGCTAATGCTTATGTGTATTTAAATGTCAGAAACATAAAATATGCATTATGTGGTTAAGAACACTGTATAGTTGTGACAATATGACAAGCACAGTGCACGTCTCTCTCTGGCTCAGCACCAGCAAACGTGCGAGAGCTCAGTTTGAATTTGGCAGTTACGCAACGAATGTTCCAAATCCCATATGTGGGACTGTACCTCTCAAATGAAACTTGTTGATTTCGAGCAGTACCAACGATTAAACAAAGAAGTGCAACAGAAAATGAAATCAGAACGGGAAGGCCATTGGAATAGTGTTGTGGCTGACTTGGAGAAGCAGCATCGAGGCATGAGTACCGGATGCTGTACCAGACAATCCGACGGTAGGCGGTAAAATTACATCAACAAACGATAACATAAAAAAGTAAGACGGAACTTTCGTGACCTCTCCAAATGAGCGCCTGCAGCGGTGGAGCGAATTCTTTCAACAGCTGTACAACCACAATCCGCCACAAGGCCCAGCACCTGAAGAGGTGAGGGCAGAAATAAAATCCCTGAGAAATGGTAAAGCACCAGGAGGAGATCAAGTAACCGCTGAGATGATCAAAGCCGGAGGAGATGTTTTATTACAACTCCACATCCTCGTAACGCATGTATGGCATTCGGACCGAGTTTCATTGGCTTCAAAGAAAGCAATCATTGTGCCTATTTTGAAGAAAGGCGACAGTCGAGAATGCAAGAACTATCGCAGTATTAGTCTCCTCTCAATAGTCAGCAAAGTGTTTATGAAAATCATACAATCAAGGCTACAGAAACACAGAGAGCAAACGAGTCGGGAAGAACAAGCTGGATTTAGACCACAGCGAGGAAGCATCGACCAGATATTCACTCTTCGTCAGCTAACAGAGGAAAGAATTTGATGCGGTAAACAAACTGTCATCGTCTCTATTGATTTTAAATCTGCCTTCGATTGCATTGATTGGTTTGTGGAGAGCCCTGGAGATTGTGCCGCTGAAAATCATCCATCTTCTTTAAGCATTGTATGATGGCTCAACCAGCAGTTATCCGTATCCGAAATGACAAGTCTGAAGAGTTCCTGATCCAAACAGGAGTCCGACAAGGAGACGTCACCTCACGGCTTCTTATCAACATTGTGATCGACGCGTTTATGCTGAAGGCATTCAATGGGCGACGCGGAGTTCAATGTGATGACACAAACTTCTTAACCGATCTGAAGTTCGCCGATGACAGTGCCATTTTCGCATACACAGATACTGAAGCAACGGACACATTATATGACATTTCCCGCATTGTCTTACGGATTGAGAATCAACGTGGAAAAGACCAAAGTACTTACAACTGATGGATCGGAAGCAAGAGTTTACCTGGATGAAACTTGAGTTGAGCAGGTTTCACAGTTTAAGTACTTGGGCTCAATGATCAAGGAGAAGAAACTGGGTCGACAGCCGAAGTCTACAGCCGGATTGGCCAAGCAACAGCAGCATTCGCCTCACTGAGGTGGTGCACTTGGAAGCAGGTGAATATTACCATCAAAACCAAAATACGCCTAAATCGGAAGCTGATTTTCCCAATTCTTCTATATGGATCAGAAACATGGACGCTGCTCAAGCCGGATCTTAACAAGCTCGAGACCTTCCAAATGCAATGCTTGAGACAGATTCTCTGTGTCTCACTCCATGACCTCCTCAGAAACAAGAAAATCAGAGAAAGGAGCGATCAACAGGCACCGATCGTTCAGGAAATTCAAAAACGTAGATTAAGATGGTTCGGCCATGTCTGTAGGACGGACAACAATCGACTACCACATAAACTCCTATGGAAAAAACGCCCTTGTGATTGGAGGATACAACAACTAGCACCGAAGATGACATGGTTGAAACACGTAGAGAACGATCTAAGGAACCTGCGACTTACAACAACTGAAGCAAGATCCATCGCAACTGATCAATCTGAAAGGTGCGCACTGCACAGTTGCGTCTTCTTCATAAAAGCACAGAGAGATGGCGACGGGCGGGGCTACTGATGAGACGGCTCTGAATCTGCTTGAAGAAAAAAAAGGAGGAAAGAGCCACGTGTGGAAGTATTTTGTTTTTGAGGCTGATGACAAGGGCAACATCACAAAAAAACCATGTGCAAGCGTGTCATCGAAGTTTTACGTCAAAAGGAGGAAATACGTCGAACCTTATAAAACACCTCAAAGACCATCACCCAGATCTGATGAAAGAATTCACGCAGGTAAGTTTTAATTTTATTTTATATTTAGAGCTTTTGTTATAAAAATATACTGTATATTAATTTGAATGTCACATTGAAATAAACATTGCAATTTGCTTAGTTAATCGTTAGCATAACCGCGGCTAATGCTAACGCCAGTCTCAGAATAAAGTTGCTTTATGAACTATTTAATGCTCCTATAGCGTTTAAAACAGGACATAGTAGTGTACTATTTTTACACACTAGAGGCTTTTAAATGACCTGTGTAGCCAAAATATGTGTGTTAGAGAACAAATGTATGGTTAATGTCTATCATAAAAGCAGTTCTAGGCTATGAAATATAGTTTGTGCTGTTTAATTAAATAACAGTCCAGTCAAATACAATCCTATATAGTTTGGTAAGGCTTTACAATAAGATACCATTCATTTACATGACTTCATATGTTATCTAACATCAAGTTACAGTGAGTGAAAATTAATTAATGTGTGTGAATGTTATTTTATACAAACACTTTATTGTTCATGTTTGTTCATTGTGCATTAAGTAATGTCAACAGGAAAAGCTTTTAATTTAACAAAATGTATCAATACATTTTTAAATTAAGAAGAATAGTTGCTGTAAAACACTTGTTTACTGTTAAGTCATGTTAAATGGAATCCTTTTATAAAGTGTTTTTAATAGTACAGTTTCCGGCTGTGTAAAATTTATATCATACACTTAATATAAGTAAACCTATCTAAATTTATTGTAAAAGCTGAGATTTGTAATTTACTGAAAAGTTACATATAAAATGCAGGCTGAGGAAGACCACGAACCATCAAAACAAATTCATAAGCAGACAACGATAACAGATGCATTTCAGCAGCAGAAGAAGAAGGTTGTGTTTTACTTTATATTACTATATTACTAATATTACTTTATAATATTAAAGTATGGCATATTTTGTTTAATTTATACAAATGTTTACGTTTATAAATAAGAGTGTGTTTTTCAGTCATGTTTGTTAATTTATTGTTTGTTGTTTGTGTTCAATTCATGTTTTTGTGTTTTGCTTTGGTACTGAAATTGGTACCGAGAACCGTGGATTTTCACTGGTATTGGTACCGAATACTGAAATTTTGGTACCGTGACAACACTACATGAAAGCGTTTGGTGAATGAAGCACAGAATCCAGCGGCAACAACAGCAGCGTATTGGCTATGAGGTTGATCACATCTCCAAACGCCGGCTATGGAATAAAGAAGTACCGCTCAAAAGGTTAAAAAGGCCACCAGCCCACGAGATGCGCTGACAGCTGCCCAGTGAATGCTGTCAGACGAGAGAGCAGAAGATCGCAGGAACTCTTTTTCAACTACGCTCCACTCCAACTTCAAAATGTCTCCAGCTCAGCAACGATGAAAGTGTGCACTGCATTCATGCCCTCTTATACTCACGTAGTGCACGCCAATATTCATTGGCCTTTTGCTTGAAGCTCAAAGGCAACTTGTCTCTCTGGCGAGTTCCCATATGTAACGTTGAAGTGATTAGACTGAAATGGTAACATGGAACAAACCTATTATACAAACGGTTTGGGGAAAACGTAAACTAAACCATTCATTATATATGCTTCTACTGAATATGTGTGTGCGAGTTTGTTTACTGAATGCTGCTGTCACTGCTGCAAACTCCCATATAAATAATTATTCACAAAATCTAATTTCCCTGGAGTCGATGAGGCCCCTTTCCAGTGTAAGCCCTTGGGTTTCAGACCCTGGAGGACAGTTATTACTCACTGATTGTCCTGAAGATGATTCAGCTCCTAATCAAGAATAAGACACAAATCATTATAGTTTGTTATTAAGCTATTGTAAAAAACTTTTGTATATTGTATTAAGCTATTTGTTATTTACTAGCAAAATTAAGAAGCAATGAATTTTCCAAGTTAGATAGCACTTAATTGCACTTAACAGGCCTTCGATATAGTAGTTAATGTTTACAAGAATGACTCAAAAAACACAGTTGTTTGTGTGACTTGAGGCCTTTTTTGAGAGAATGATTCTAAAGCAAATACTAATCTTAAAGAAGATGTTAGTTTTATATTTTTGTCATTATCAAATGCTAACAGAAGGGAGTAAATACCTCCTATTATCATCAATGCATACAGAGACCAATGTATATATTTTTTCTGTGAGCCACGCCACAAAAAAAAAGATTTATTTGCTTACTTTTGCTCTCAGTATTTGTCTTTAACTCCTCCTCTGTGAGACTCTTCCTGTTCCCTTCGATCAACACTGTCTTCCTCCAGCTAGAAGAGAATATATTGACTACTGATTACTGTTTTTTTTTTTCAAAGACATTGTTAAAATATTTTATTATATATTTTATGCATACTTACACAGTGAGGGTCCAACCTGTTTGTGTCAATGATTTCCCCAGGGATTGTTTTATATCAAATGCAACAAATGAAACTGCGGAATTAATCCTGGCATTAAAAAAAACATTTAGCTTCATATGTCACTGAAAACAGTTTAACAAGTTAACTTACAAGTACAAACTTTAATATTCACAAGAATATATAATACATGCTTAAATAATCAAATATTTTTTCTTACTTCAGTTCGCTCAGACTGGGTAAGTCCTGGAGAAGCGAGAGGATTGTCTGAACCCATCTGACGGTAAATTTGTCTATCTGCAAATGAACTTTCTTTAAACCAGACACAGATCGCAGGACATCCAGAAGGTAAACTTCAGCTGCTGATGAATCCTTTGAGCTATAAAAAGCCATATGTTATATGGGTCCCTGTGTACATATTATAACATACAGCATATTTTGTTAAAATAATAATATTTAATATTATAATGACATACTGTTTAAATGTCAAGACCGATTTGAGTTTTATAGCTGGTTTAAAAAACCCTATCTCACACCCATTCTGACCTTGTCTCCATAGATCCATTAACACCTCCAGCAACCCCAAAACCTGTGCTGACCAGCTAATCCACATCTTTTCACACATCTTCAACAGATCACTGAAGCTGTGTAAAGTCCCTTCCTGCTTCAAATGCTTCACCATTATCCCCATCCCAAAGAAACCCAAACTTACTGGACTAAATGACTATGTGACCTATGGCTTTAACATCTGTAGCCATGAGGTCATTTGAAAGACTGGCACTGGCTTATCTGAAGAACATCACTGGACCTTTGCTGGATCATCTTCATTTTGCAGATCTGTGGATGGTGCAGTCAACATGAGACTGCACTTCATCCTTCCATCCAGAAAGATGCTAATTGTGAACACGGCCTAAGTGCTTAACAGATTTATTGCTTTTGCCACTAAAGCTATGTCTACACTGAATGGCAGCAGTGTAGTCTGAAGGGACAGAATATTAGAACCTATTCAAGTCAGTAATGCTTTCTTGGATGCAGCGTGATGTAAAAAATCTAAAGACATTAAACTGATGCCTTGTTCTTTTTATGATGTACTGACACAAAGTTCAATTGATTTGCGACAGTCCAGTGTAGATAGTGTCAAGCAGCGTGGTTTAGACACGGTGACAGAAATGTTCACATTGTGCTGCACTTTTTGAGTTCAACACATGGGTGAGGTTAGCACTCACACTACATGTGTACCCCACCCAAACCCCACAGAACCATGCCTTGGCCCTCATCTTCCAAGTGAGCTAGAAACGGCTAAACAGACCATTCACATTAGTCAAACAAATTACAGTAGGCTTTAAGATAGGACACGGTTCAGATCTCCTAGTGTGAGTACACCCTAAAAGAGCTGGCAAAATCATTCTGGACCCCTAACACCCAGGTCACTTGAACTGTTGTCATCTGGTCTGCGCTTCTCAGCACTGAACACCAGAATTCCTCTTACTGTATGTGGAAACCAGGCAATATAGCTCTCTCTGATCCTGTTTCTAATAATAGAAAGGAGGCTTAAGAGATGCAGGTAATTCACATTTACACAATTCACACTCACTTTTTTACAGACCTGATAAATCCCTGGAGTCTCTGCAAGAAGATTCTCCAGTTGGCGGTGGAAATCTCTGGGCGTGAACAGGTGAGAGTTATTTCTGAGATTAACCACTCTGAGCAGGAAGATGAAAGGAGAAAACAGAGCCTAAAAAAGTAACATTCAGAGACTTTTATACAGTATTAGTAACAAAAATTAAGCAGCCGTTTTTTTAAGGATTGAAGTTTCTTACGTGACATCTTCATATTTAATTGATGAAATAATCATGCTTTTGATCCTTTTTTTGAGGATGTTTTTTGAATCCTGTATTCTGTTAATTACAATAAATTCATTATTTTACAGTTCAAGTAATGGACTCTTTGCATGGTAACTTCTGGTTAAATCAGGTGCAGCACAAATGTATTTTTCTATCATGATATTGTATGAAAACAAGACTTTATAGAAATGGCTGTAAATGATTTCTGTTTTTAATGAGACGGAAAGCTGTCATTTGATTCAGCTACAGCTGATAAGAGAAGCAAACAAGCCTCTGACTAAAACTTTAGTAATTATATTACATGTTACAAAAGAGAGTTAACATTACTGTAGCTGCACGTCAAATGTGGGTTGAATTGACTGAAACTGAAGTTGGATTCATCCTATTTTTAACCATATAACAGGATGACCAAATTATAAATGGGAATAGCTTTTGTCCCCAAAATAACCATGATTAAGTGTAACTTCTTAATTTCTGATAAATATCAGGTAACAAAAGATCAATATGGAGTTTTAGACCTGATGACGCAGTTAAAGCCACGAAAAGGTTAAAGAATTTGATCAACCATTTCAAAGAGAAGACTCAAACTTTGCGTGATCTAAAAATACAATTTCAACAGAAATGTATTGACTATACGCCATGCATAGAGTCCATAGCACTTATTGATATTAAGTTTAGAATTAAATATCCATACATCAGTTCTTTCACAATCTTTCCTTCACCAAGAGCTGAGATCAAATCCCCAGAATCAATTGTAATGCAGTCCACCTTCAACCTTTCAAAGGGAACAGAATATGTCAAGCTCATATAACAGTGAATGTATCTTAGTATAGTACAGTAGGTATAAATTCATGAGCAATGCTAAATTCTCAAACATGCCGAGAGTCTGATGGTTGCTCACCATAACTCCTCACAATTGTACAGCGTAGACTGAAGAATCTTCAGATCTTTAGATTTTGTACTAAGTCTCAGTTTCCGAATAATAGCACAGTTCTGAAAACAAAACCTCAACATCCAGAAGTCTTCATGTTTCAGTATAATCTTTGACAGATCTATAGAATCCAAACCTTCCAGAACCTTTCCAACAAAGCTCTTCTCATGGAGCTCACAGAGACAGCGGAGAATGAACAACATCTGTTCATTTTGATATCTCTTTGAACACTGAATGATCCATTCCTTAAGCTGGGTTTCTATGTTGGCAGAGAAAGCCATGTTGTGCTTTTCAAAGAAAGTGGAAATCAATTCTTTCTTATAGAGACCACAGAGAAACAGAATCACAGGCCGCAGCAGCTTTGAACTGCTCATTTCTAAATTGGCATCTCTATCAGACCAATAGGACAAAGCCCATCTTCTCTCTACAGTGTCAAGCAGCTCTTTCACTTTCTTCTTCGACTCGTCTTCATCCAGAAGGACATAGTAGAGAGCAGTGAAGAACTCCT
>JAUYWG010000020.1:1173809-1199280 GCA_034779775.1 Enteromius afrohamiltoni | reverse complement strand
TACCACGGAGTCAAACTGTTTTCTTTTACCTTTCTTAAGCGCAAAGGAGCAACTGTATCTAAAGTGCTAGAAAAGAGCGAGTGTATGGTTTCTGTTGCATCATCAAGTTTTTCTGCGCTATTAGACATGCTCAAGAATTTAGATAAATCAGGAAGATTACTTACAATACATGTAACAAGGTACAGAATATACAGGATTATCTATTTGGAGTTTACACAAGACTAGATAATGATCTGATATATCATCACTTTGCTGCAGGATCTCAACAGCATTAACATCAATTCCATGTGAAAGTACTAAATCTAAAGTATGATTTTAACAGTGAGTAGGTCCTGATACGTGCTGTCTAACCCCAATAGTGTTCAGAATATCTAAGAAAGCAGATCCTAACGTATCTTTTTCTTTACCAACATGGATATTAAAATCACCAACAATTAAGACTTAATCTGCTGCCAGTAGTTGGTAATATTAATTGATAATACTTGTATGAATATTATATACTAATACCATATATTAGTATGATAATTTATAACACACAAAGGACATCTAATTAATCATCTCATTTTCTCTTTTATTAATTGTTCTTTATAAGGCTTCAGTGTAGTTGTGTTCATTGTTCCTGGATTAATGTTATTTCAATGGTCAAAGTGTGTTGATGCTTATTACAGATTCTCTACATTTATTCATTCTCATTGTGTCTTACTACAACCATGACCACGTGACATGAGCCAACTACAATACAGTTCCAGCAGGTGTTCAAGAAACAGTTCTCCCAAAACTGAAAATTCTGTCATTATTTACTCACCCTTGAGTAGTTCCAATCTGTATGAATTTCTTTGTTCTGCAGAACACAAAGAAAGATCATTTTAAGAAAGTTTTAACCAGGTTGTTATGGGTCACCACTGACTTCTATAGTACTTTTAAGTTCTCTAACGCAATGCAGGGGAAAACATCTGCAATTTTTGAGTTTCTGCATAGAGTTATTTCTCCCGGTTGATCATTTTGATGGGTAGTCACCCATCTCCCCACAGCAGAGAAACTATCCGCCCAACCATTATCTGTTTGTTCACACAAGGCGAAGCACATGGCTCAACGAGTACTGTACTGATAACATGGTACCTGTGGGCAGACGACCCCACACCAAATGTTCCGTCATAGGCTGGAGAGTCACAGCACTTTTCAACTTCAAAGTACCGACCTTGTCTGGGATGGACTCCCCTCGCCCTTTCTCTAGGTTAGACAGAAGACAAAGAAACTAGCTACTGTCACTCTGGCACGAGCGTCAGGTTTACTCATAACACGCCAAAATCCATCAATTGATCATGCTTGCTTGTTTTAACATGAGAATTATATCAGCACTAATGGAAGTTGGCATTGACCCAATATCCATCATTCCTTTCAACTCAACTTTGTCCTGCACTAAAATATTAGTGTAGAACAAACTTTCACTTTGAGCTGTAGACTTTGGGACATTTTCACAAAAGAAATCACATACAGACTCAATGTCATCATTATCAAAGGAGGTTGAACTCATGTGCCTACCATCGCCCTCCTCCAGATGGAGACTCAAATGTTTCCCTGACACAGCCTTTAGTTTAATGTACATTAAGCTAGGCTATATCTGACAACTTGAGAAAAATTTTGTCAATACCATGGAAATACATTTATTTATATGAATTAATTTATATATTAAAGCTTTTCCATACTTATATTGGGCTTTATTGAAGATTATAAAAATGTAATGTAATGTAAATGTAATTATTTTGCATTTTCTTCTTCAGTCACTTAAATTAACAACTGAAACCTTTTGAAAGTCTTTGAACTGATCTTGAATGATTTGTTATTCTCTGGCTCCCTCATATGCTCCCTCTGGCTCCGTCATTTTTAAACATACCATAAAATGCAATGACCAATATTATTTAATGATAAAAAAATGTTTAATGATTGTTTTACTTGCTATTTTTTATTCTCATAAAAAAAAAAAAAAAAAAAAAAAAAAATGTTTTTAAGGACTTCTATTTCATGAAGTAAAAGTCAAGTACTTCAGGCATTTTAAGCAGCTTGTACAAACCCTGGTAATATTTGTTATAAACAGCTGTAATCATCTTTTCTAACAAATAAGTTTATGATGAAAATAAAGATGTAGATACCAGTTAAACGGCACAATAAACAAACTGAAGACAATAAAAACAGGATTTAGGTTTTTAGGTGTTTAGATCCAGAAATTGAAAAATCAAATGTAAAAAAAAACATATACTTCTCATACAATCTATATTACATATAGATTACTTTAAGTTAGAGCAAATTAATTACATATATAAATAAATACATACACACATACAAAAAAGCAGTCAAGACTAACGCTTTTCTGTTTTTTTTTATTGATTAACATTGAAGACAGAAAACAGCTGGTAGCTTTAATGTTTAAATCCAGAATCATGATCCATCTGCGATTTATTCCTCAACAGTTTGTGTTTATGACAGACATAAACGACTGTTTTCGATTATTTTCACCAAGCTATAATGTATTTAAACAATACAGGCTGTGTTTCTCCAACACGCGGGTCTGAAACGAATCTCACAAGCACACATAATCACTCATTTTATCTATTAGAAGTTCTTCTATATTTACTCTGTTGAATCGCTGGAATGATTCGCGCTTGATTTAAAAGTATAGTATAGTATATACGTACAGTATATGGCCCCACAGTAGCAAAACCTAGCAACAGCCTTAATTTAATGCTAATTTTGGATTTAATTATTTTCCCACTTCCTTTTTAAAGTTGAGCAAATATTTAAAAACAACAAACAGACCCAATTTAATCAATGGATAAGTTTACATTTTCAAGATGTTTAAAATAACACAAGGAAAAAAATCGTCATTGATTTTTTTTTTTCATTTGAAATAATAATATTCAATAATAACTAATAAATAAATATTATTATTATTATATTTATTCCTAGCAACACAAATCAAATAACAAAACAAGTGATAATTATCAATTTAATATACCTGAAATCAGCGGTGTAGCACCAAATCCTGGGCCCTATGCACAAGCGTAAGCTACCTACGACACCATTTAATACATCAATCAACTGATGCATTTACCAAAAATATTAGCATTTACATTACATTTACATTATATTTATTGTGATCTTAAAATGATATTTAAAGGAAAATAAAATTCACTCCTAAGGGGCCCTCCCCCCACTTGGGGCCCTGGTAATTGTAAACATCTACACTCCCTCTCATTCTCTTAGATCAATTAACTCTGTTTCTCTTGTGCCACCACGCATTAGCTTAAGTACAGTGGGAGCGAGAACTTTTAGTTTGGTGGCACCTTGATTGTGGAATTCGATCCCTCCCAACATAAGGAACAGTGACAGTCTTAATATTTTTAAATCACGTCTTAAAACGTTTTTTTTTTTTTACTCAGGCTTACATGTTTTTTTATTTTTTTTGATGTGTAATGAATTTTCTTATGTTGTATATTTTATAATGTCTCTTTATTGTTATTACTTTGTTGGTTGCTTGCTGTAAGGTGTCCTTGGGTGTTCAGAAAGGCGCCTTTAAATAAAATGCATTATTATTATTATTAATTTATTCCCACTTTTCACCCAACTACGATGCCCCTGCCTGAAATATATATTCTTTGTCATTCAATTTTAGAGAGAGAGACCAAACCAATACTGCCAGCTGAACAACACTGTTCCCATTCTGGAGTTAGTGATCTCCCACCTGACTTTCATCTGTCCAGACAGTCATTCAGTTGTTTAATGGCAGCCCTGGGAGTAGGGCGTGATCATGGCTGGGGCCCTGTGTGTACACTTGTGTTCCTCTTCTGGTTAGCAAGTGCCACATCACATCGAGTTGTTTCTCTGGACCCAGTATAGGAAAACTATGCTTTTTGTTACATCCTTCATCATGTCACTTATTAGATCACTCTATCAAGGAGCTTGTAACAACTCCATATGTGGTGTCTTATTGGAAGAATATTGTTGATCACATTGACTGGAAGTGGCACCGCGAGCTGCCAGGGAAAGCGACAGCTTCTACAGCTCACCTTGCTGCAGCCTGCAAATAAAATCTAAGAGTTTAATGGATCTTATTAATGATAATTAATGGTATGCGTGTGTAACTCTCTTATGTAAGACACTTAAGAAAAAATCAGATCATAAAAATATTTGTAAATTATGACCAAAAAAAAAAAATCTGTGGCATAATATGATATGACATGATGCACTAGACTATTTCCTCCAGTAGAGGACAGCACAGTCCACTTTCTGAATAAACTAGCATATTTTCCCCTAAAATTCACTTGACCTCATACAGGTTTTAATCTGCTGATGTGATATCAGTGAGTGTGGGTCAACATTAAATAAATTAACTAATTATGCATCAGACTGATATTTTACCTGCATTTAAAGAGTTAAACCTAAACAAACTACGTCATCAGACTTCCCAGCCTGTCGGGGGCGCTTCCGGTAGTGCAATATGTGTATTCCCTGTAAATATTGCCTCTAAATTCACTTTTGTCATTTTGCTCCTTAATGTAATAAACGCTTATTACACATGTAGATTGTTTTCACGGATTTGAGGGAGGTGGAAAGCTGCCCACAGAGGGTGGGGCGTCAGAGAAGAGGTGTTCTCACAGCGTTAAAAGGTTATGTCGTAAAGCAGTATGTCGTAAACCAGGTGCGGAGAGGGGCCTATTATGGGGAGGGGGTAACCGAGGGGGGAGAGGGGGCTCAATCCGCGAGGCAGCGCTCAGACACAGTGCAAAAATCATGGCGGATGGCCCCAGGTGCCAGCGCAGAAAACAGACACAGCCACGACGCAACAGCGGTGAGTCCCACAGGCTAAAATCAGGTCGCACGCGCAAAGGCGGAAAAGTTGTTTTTCATTCCTCAAGTTGTTTTTTCCATCTTTGGACTAGTTTAATGACGACTTATGAAGTTGTGTACTATGGGAGCGGGTTGGGCAGTCCCAGTGTACTGCACCGTTATACCTGAGTTTGCCCGGACCGTTATACGGAAGGACGCACGTCTCGTGCACCAGCTGGGTGTGCGTCAAACTAACTTAAGTTACTTTAATTCAAGACACATTTTTTGTTCTTTAGCGTTTGCTTGATCTACGTTGTGACGTAGTGAGTTAAATAGTGCAGCACTTATTCACAACATAAACTTGATTGCGTTCAAATTCTGTCTCTGGGGATTCTTGACAGTGCCATAAAGCCGTCAAAATTGGCTCACAAAGCCTTATAAAATTCTTAAAAGGACAGTTCATCCCAAATATTCTGTTATCATTTTTAATCATTGTTTCAACCCTGTTTGTCTGGGAAATGTTCAGCAGAATGACAGTCTCAGTAACCATTCAATCTCATTGCAAAATATGTAATAAAAGTGAATGGTGACTAGCAGTCAGAGCATTAATTTTTGGGTGAACTATCTCTTTAAGAGCGTCCAGTCCTGAATCCCCAAAAGCATGCCATCGTTATCTGAAAGTTATTTCTAGATTTTAACTGAATACTTAAATGAATAGCTAATAACAGTTAGGCATATTAAAACATTCTTCTTTCTAATTAAGTATGCAACTTTTGGCATTTCCCCATAAGAGCAAAACGTGTTAAAGTCTGTAGAGAATTTGCATACAATTAATCTATGCTATCTTACATAAAAATTACTTTAAGTACACAGTGTTTCCACCCACTTATTTAACATCCACGTTCTACACTGCATAGGTAGAGACGTTGCTTTCTCTTTAAATAACCTTACCGGTAATCCGGTAATAGTCCGCCGTGCAGTTATGATCACCGTGCAACCTTTTCCTGTGCGTGCGTCTGACAAGAGCGCGAATCCGTTCGCGACGTAACACGCTCAGGAGCCGTCAACGTGTTTACCTGAGCGGTGAGGAGACAACGGAGCGAGCCAATGTCCTCCTTTACCGTTCATCACCCTCCTCGCGTGTCCAGAGCCGTGATTGCCCAGACGGTGGAAGGGAAACGGTGTGTGAAACGCGATCTGCCTCAGCGAAGCGCGAGAGAGGCGCCCAGCGCACGCTACGGCAAATGGCAACTTGTGCAGGTAACGTCAACGTTAAAGAGAGAAGATGGTGTTTGATTGCAGACGTGCATGTCGTCCGCGTCGCTCGCGGTGATAACCTTTTATTTGGCTTTCATCCACTATTGAGTTCTATTTAGCTCGTTGTTAGAACGCAGGTTGTTTTGTTTATATTTTTATTTTCGCGCAGGAGTCCGGTTTTAGCTGCCGTAAAGTGGTTGGGAACGGAAGACATAGCGCATAAGGTGGTTGTTAGTGGCGCTTTCCGTCGTATTACTGGTCAGAAGTCAAACAGGTCGTTTTTTCCGTAAGGTAACATTATTTCTGTAATGGCGGTGTGGACCGTTATTTGCTGCAGTGAGGGCGGGGCTGCTGCTCTCGTGTGTCGGAGACGAGCCAGGTAGGATAGGTGACGAAACACCTACATAGGTGCTTTCATTGGCGTTTGTCTAATAAGTGTTCCTTTTAACATAGTATATAAACGCGGTTTAAGCTGTTTCATGCAGGTGAATCTTTTTAAGCACACGTTCTTTGTACGGAAACAAAGGTTGTATTCAGGTCTAGAGAGCGCTGATTCACTGTGTCCGTCGGTATCTAGTGAATTTTCGCAGTTAAAGGTGTTCTGGTCTGATTCGGTTGTTTCGCGTGATGTGACTTGCTTATTAGATATTATAAGAATAAACAGCGAACAGGGTTTTTTTTTTTGGCGCGGACGGATGTATTGTGTGATGAACGGCTGGTGTGACGTCAGCTCTAGGAGGAGCGCTGATGCTGCCGTGACTTTTATTTTCATTCCCTCCGCTGATACTCTAGCTTGACATGTTCAAGAGACCTCAAGATCTTAGGGCGTTATAGAGCACGGAAATGAGGTCACAGGGTCCTTTCGAGACCCGTTCTCATTGGTTCAGCTGCTCAGCCTCATGTTTGTAAAAGAAGTATTATCACAAGTGCTGTAGCAGCATCAGTGCCATGTACGTTTATGCGTTTATTTTCAGCCATGTAGAATGTGTGAATGAGAGAATGCTGGTAGGAAGCACGTGGGATTACAAGTGTATTCTGCAGATACGTGAGAAATGTCATACAGATGTTTTTTTTTGTAACTCTGGTTTTTCACAGGAAGACATTAAGGTTATGTTTTAAAGGGGGTCACTTTGTTTTCCCCCCACTGCTTATTCTTCCTGACCCTCAGTCAACCTTTGACCTTTAAAGGCACACATGTTAACATTTATCATTTCTGTCGGGTCAGGATGATTCTCTTGTTTTCAGAATTTACCTTGTGTTTTATATTATTCTTTTATTTTCTTACATTTCTGTGTGTGTGTGTGTGTGTGTGTGTGTGTGTGAGAGAGAAAGAGAGAGAGAGAAAGTATATTTATAGTGTTAATGATCATTACAACACAAATGTTATTTACCAGGCAAGAATATATTGATTATGAATCTAAAATTTAATTAGAGTTGGAATTATAATACAATATATATATACACACACACACACAGTAATAATAGATATGGCACTGTGTATGTGTGCGTGCATATATGCATACACACACATGCACATATATATATATATATATATATATATACATACATATACACACGCATACATACACACACACTATAAGAGACTATATTAGTAGTAATAGCTTATATAATAGTTTATTGTTTGCATATCTCACAACTTTATTTTAAGGTATTTTATCAATAACGTCACAACAAAATTTAGCTGAAATAGTCCTATGGTAACTCTATGTCTTGTTAGTATTATGATGATTATATTTCTGATAAAGTAGAATATCTAATATCCAAGGTTAGGTGAATTCAATTTTCTAAACAATACAGAACTAAAACCTAAATGTCAATCGGCATTTATAACAATCGAGTATATTGTAATGCGTGAGTTAATGTGTGTTGTAAAGGTATGGTGTGAAAGCATGTATCCACAGGAAAAGAAAAGACAAAATGAACACCTGTAGCCCTGAGCTCCTCTCACACTTCCCTGTTGATGGAAAAGGGATACAGAGCATTAAAGAGCTTTTCACATTTCACTCGATGTTTGCGGGGGGCTTGTGACTGCTGAGCATCTCTTTTTGCATGCTAATCTCTCCCGGCGGTTTGCCGCCTCTTTGTACGGCAGGGGGAAAGTTTCTCAGGGTGAAGGGGAGGGATTTTCTTTTTCTTTTTTTAGGGTGGGGGAGGGTTGGGAGGGACTTGTGCTTGTGTGATAGAAGGAAGCAGTTATATGTTGGTGAATGAGTTTACATGGATAAGAGAAAGAAAACGCACCGGTAGATGGTACTGCATTTAATTGGTCTCCTGTGACTCATATAGTGTAAATACTTGAGGGCTCTTATTAACCAAAAGAGCTGAGAGAGACACATCTCTGGTGACTGCTGATCCCAAGTTACTCTAAATTGATTATGTCCCAACATACACACACAAACACACTCCATTACATGCCATAAACATAGTCATCAGTCCCTCTCCTCCTCTCTATATACTTTACACAAACTCAAAAATTCAAATATGTTTATGCAGTTCAGTGCATATGTTTGCATACATGTTCAAGAGTTTATTTCACATTTTATTTGGTAATTAAATTTCCTAAAAGAAAAGAGTGAGCCATTTCATATAATAGATTCATATTGAAATGTATTCCGTAGTATAATTGACTGAAATCATTATATCTGTTGTTTTGGACAGGTATATACACAGTAGTGTCTTGCGTAGTTTCTAATTAGCACAACATTTCTGTACTAAAATGTGTTTTATCTTATGCATTTATATACATTCTAAAAGGAGTTTTTGACTAAGGAGGCAAAAGGGTATGCAAACTTATGCATTTAGAGACGTTTAAACATACATATGCTTTTATAAAATACATTATGGATTTCATTTTCATTTTGGGCTTCGTGCAGCTAATGCGCAAAAGTCAGAGAGTGACCGTGACGGGGCTGAATCTGAAACACGAGTGTAATTTACTAATGTACAAACTACGCTTTTATGTGAGCCAAACTTTACAAACAACAAAGTTCTTTTGTATTGAAATCTAGTAACGAGTCATGTTTTAATATCATGTTTGTAGGCACTTCACAGCACAGATGTATTCATTCCTAAAACTTGTACATTCGTTCCTTCTATTTATTAATTTGTGGCTACTGACCATGTTTCATTAATGTTTCCCGAGAAAACCTGTTATTTACTTTTTAATCTATAATTTCCCCGCGTTTACCACATTACGTGAAAACAATGATTATGAATATCATTAAATTTGTGATCATCCAGCAAAACAGCAGCTGCTTATGGCTTGGTTTAAATGCATGTGTTCAAATTGGCATGAATTCAAAATCATGGTCGCAATGTATTATTTGCCTGCTTATCAATTATTTCTCTTATCAACAAAGCTTTGTACATCACTTATGTCACAATAATCACAGGGAAATGTTTCCGATGGGTAACAGGAGGCCTATATTTTGTTGTAGCTTAGGCGGGATTTGAAACTGTGCAAAGTATAATGATGAACTACAGCGCGCTCTCTGAATTTTATGAAATAATCACAATCACATCTATTTTAATATCCTGCTACCAGCCTTTTATTTAGACTAAACCCCCCTTTCATTCAGGTGTGGAAGCTGGCATTTGGAGAGCTATTTGTTCATGCCGTCATGCCCTTGACTGTATGCCCCTGCAATAGAGGCCCAGATGCATTTTGTATTAAGGTTAACGATTAATCAGTTTATTGATTGTTCATTTAGACAACTATCGATTGTGGAAAAGATCGAAAATTGACATCCCTAAAATACAAATTTGAAAAAAAAATGGGAGGTTGAGTCTGTGTGAGTATGAGTTCAATGGTGGTGTGAATGGTGCAGTGGTTGCTGGGAACTGGAGACCAGATGACAGTTAGAGAGTCCATGGTGATGGGGCAGAGCTCATAAACCAAATCATAGCAATATGCCTATTTTAAAACCTTTTTAGAATTTATGTTGGTGATGGCAAAGCAGAATTTTTAGCATCATTATTTCAGTCTTGATCCTTCAGTAATCGTTCATAAATTCTGATTTGCTGTTCAATAATTATTGTTTTTTAATCATAAATGTTGAAAACGGATTGGATTAATTGTTGGATTAATATTTAAGAAAACTGACTGAATAGAAGTTTAAACAAACAAAGATGTGTCTTGGGCCACTGTCTTGTAGCTTGCTTTAAAGAAAATAAAAAAAAAACAAATTAAAAGGTTCATGCTCTTCTATGCAATCTAGTGTTTTCAGTCGCTTATGCTTCAGAATATCAGGTGTTCCTATTTTAAACTTTATTCTCTTGTGTGAAGTTCCTCTGTGTGTGTGTGTGTGTGTGTGCATATGGTGGCAGGTGCACTCTATAACAAGCCAAATCACCTCATCCCAGGAAATGTCACAGAAATGGAGGTTGCTATGGTGACCTGATTGTGTTGATTATGAGGTCACACTGAAACGGTTCTACCTGCCAGAGCCGTCTCCGCTCAGGTGCTGCACTATAAACACACCCAAAAAGATGGCACAAGTGTGTGGGTCCTTTACCATGCAAAAAATAAAAATAAAAACTTTGGTAACACTTTATTTTGATGGTCCCTTTTGAACGTTAAGTTGACAATAAGTAGCATTGCACCTACATGTCAACTAACTCTCATTAGAATATTAGTACACTCTGTAATTAATATCTGCTAACTCTTGCAAGTACATATTACCTTACTCAAACCCTAACCCTACCAGTCTACTAATACTCTGCTAGCACTCTATTGAGAGTTGTAGGTATGTAGGTGCAATGTTACTTATAATCAACAGAATATGTTAAAGGGGACCATCAAAATAAAGTGAAACCAAAACAGCTTGTCATTATTTACTTGATCCCAAAACCTTTAATTCTGTGAAAACAAAAGGAGATGTTCTGAAGAATGTTCATGCTGCTCGTTCCATACAGTCAAAAAGTCCAGGAACAGCCAGGCTCCAAAAAAAGCCGTGTATAACTCACACACTTTTGATACAGTTAGCTAGAACAGACAGAAATGTAGCTGTAATGGACAATGTTTCTATGAAATGTACCCGTTTTCTTGACTGTGAAACTTCAGACAGTCTATGAAGCAGAACTCTTTTTATTCAGATACAACAGTTCCTTTCAGTGTGGCTGGAACAATGAATGAAATTAAGTGTGATTGAAATGTTTTTAATCATCTCCGATAATTGTGCACCTGCTAAATAGCTAAAACTGTGATTTCAGCTGTCCATTGCATGGCCCAGATATTTTTTTACAGCAATTCTCAATCAGCTGTAAGACCACCCACCGTATGTATGGAAGAAATTCACAATTTTCAGTTCTGGCATGTACAGGTATGTGAAATGACTTTGTGCAGGTCATTTCAAGGAACAGAAACCCTTAACAGGAACCGTTTTTTTTTTTTTTTTTTTTTCATAAATTGACTCACTTTTACATCACTTCCTGTTGACATTCTCTAATTCTGCCAGCAGATGAAAGTGGATGAGCTCCATAGAAACCAAATGCGTTTAAATCTGTGTGTATTTAAAAGCATACATTTGACATGCACATCTGGAAATGTTCTGACACACACACAGCTGAGATGAGAGAGGAGTTTTCCAGTAGCTCATATGCTACATTTTAAACCAGTGCTCCTCTCAGATTTAGAGAAAGTCTGTAATGACATATTAAAAACTATTTATATTGTCATTTCGTTTAACTATTGTGTTTCTGATGATGTCATACAGCAGGTTAAAAGCCTGTCTAGGCTGCAGGAAGCCAATCTAAAATTAGCCGAATTTCACTTCCTGTCTTCAGGGCACAGATTATACCTTGTATTGTATGCGTTTTCATATATTTCTGCATGTGAGTGTATGTGTTTACATGTTTGAACCCTCTGTTATGCCAAAGATCACAGCTGTTGCTGATTACAGACGCGTCACCGCTTGAACAGAACAAACAAGTGTCCTGTTTGCAAACACATGCACATGTGATTTAACAGCATCAAACATGGCCATTAGCACAGAAAGAGTATGATATCTCTGTTAATTTGGGAACATCTGTGATCCTGAACTAAACAGGTCATTCTCTGTCTCACGTGTAGTGAGGAGTTTTAGCAGTGTGCCGGAGGCGACCTCAGATTCAGATGATGAAGACAAACTGCACATTGTAGAGGAGGACAGTATTGCTGACGAGCATGACCAGAAGTCCTCAGTATTTCAGCTCAAAGCAGCACGGCAGCTCTCTGACACATGCGCACAGGACGGTGAGTATAAGAAGATTAACTTGTAAATGTGTTTATTAAGGTTAGTTCTGACGAGAAAAAGTGAAGCCTTGAAATAAACCATGTAAACATTTGTGCAAGAATCAGAGTGATTAATGTTTGACATAACAGATCTTATCGCAGCATGGCTTTTGTGGTGCAGAATCTATTATTGCTGCTGCACTCATCACTAGATAGCATCACTACACTCATCAGTAGATAGCTCTTCCCTTAATGAGAGAGTGAGATTGAGGGAAGAAGTGGCGATTGTGAAGGTTTATTGTAAAAACAATTATTTAGTTTCATGATCGGAACAAACTATTAATGTTAACTTAGTTAACTTAATGTTATTAGCACTGAAAATACTCTTGAAAAGAATTTTGTATTACATTCATACAGTATTTTTGGTGTTTCATCCCTTCAACTGTTTCTAAACAATAGTTGGAGCTTCATTTAAAACTAATATCATAAATCCTATTTTAATAATAAATTGGTTTCATCAAAACATTGAGGTAATACGATTTTTTGTTTTTCTTTCAGCAGATGGCAGCCTGGGGCCAGATGCTTTAATACAAGAAATAAGGGTCAAAGGTCAGTTTAGTTCAACACAGAACTCTTATAGATGTTTTATTTGTAATTTATCCAGTATAATTGCTGGAATACACTACATAAGCTTTGCACAGATTCTAGAAACAACAGATTTTGGGCCAGACAGATTTCACAAAAATGTGAATTCAGCATATGTACGGTGTACATTTTAGGACATCCTCAGACCTCAGTGATAAAATGAAAATGCGTCATGCCTTAGACTAAAAGGCCTTTGTCAATGGACCAAACAGCATCGTGACTTAGACTAAAAGGCTTCAGGTCTCTGAAAAAACAACACCCGCTGTCAGGTCTTGTACAATCATGCACAGGGCGAAATGGACTTGTATTAAAAGGCATCAGGCGAAACGGAATTAGGCGGAGCCTAATGTGCTGTGTTGTGTTGCCCCGACCCATTTGACGTCACACACTTACCTTACATACGCATACAGCTTACCTCCATCTGCCATTCTCAACATTTCCACACCACCAGTTTGCTTGGGCTGCATGCGTGTGATGTCACACGAGGCGAGGCGGGGCAACACAACGTCACACTCCACCTGAGTCCGTTTCGCCTGAGGACTTTTTGTCTGATGCCTTTTAATCTTTATTCATTTTAGCTGATGACTTTTTGTCTGATGCAATTTAAACCAGTCCATTTCGCCCTATGCCTGATTGTACGAGACCGGACGTTGTGTTTTTCCAAGACCTGGAGCCATTCAGTCCAAGTCACGATGCTGTTTGGTCCATTGACAACGACCCTTTAGTCTGAGGCATGACGCATTTTCATTTTATGTCTGAGGATGTCCTAAAATGTACACCGTATACATATATTGTTTATGGAGATTTTTGTCCAGTCAGAAGATATCAAATGTGTTTGCTGTTTTGAGCTGATTTTAGAACACATATTGTTTGCACATGCCAGCAATGAAGTGCATGTTTCTGAGTTGTCTGGAATGACTTGAAAGTCAAAAGTGTTTGTTCCTCAGTCTTTAAGTGTATGATGCCAAATTTTTCCACTGTAGCTATTTACAAAGTCAGCATGTGTTTGATGCCTTGTGCCTCTGTTCAGATTTTAAAAGTCAAGTACTACAGTATATTCCACCTTAAGACAGGACATTCAGACACAGAACAGAAAACAACAGGGAGTGTACACATGTAATACAAAAGTTTTCAGTTTCACTCAAGTTGCTGAGAACTGGGGAACTGGGGCTTGTCATGGAAATTCATAGAGCTTAAAAAATTACTTTGGTAAAAGGAAAAATTGCTGAACTCACATGCCTGTGAAAGTGCTAGGGTAGATCTGGATCAGGTGTATGTGAGCTCATTCCTGTCTAAGGTCGTTATTCATTCGTAATGCGTCACCTGGTTCTTATGGGCCTCCATAGCACACAGGCGTGGGCCGTACTGGCCCACTTCCTGGTCAAATATAATTACTCTGTAGTCGTATAAGACTGCTACATTACACTCCAACCCAAAAATTCAGTGTGTGTGTAGGTTTACCTGTTTTAATTAGTGTTTCACTAAATGAGGCTGTAGTCAATTTGTTGTTTTTCTTGTATATCAGTGTTTTAACAAAAAGCTACAGTGGAAAAAACATGTTGTGGTTATCCTTAGTTTTTTTAGTTGTCTGTACTCCTAATCAGACGAATAACCTGATTTAAATATTATTTTATATCACCACTAAAAAGTAGATAGCCTCCTTCAACATTTCTAAAGCATCTAGCAGATGTTCTTATACATGACTTTCCACTGAAGGTCATTCAGTCATTTTATGAATCTTTTCAGTCAGTTTGAAGCTGTATTAAAGACAAACGGTGCTAAAACACGAAGTTTTGTTTATTTCCCAGGTGTTCACATTATTTTGATCAACACCTGTATTTCGTGCTAGAGCAGAAGCTGAGAAAATCTGCCTGTGTTCTAATTTGCCTGTGTGTGTTTGAAAGAGGAGTGTGTCACTGATGAGGAAGATGGTGCTGACGATGAAGTGGCCAGTGAGGAAAAGCAGACGGAAACAGAGCATATTTACTCAGATGCCGCAGAGGAGCATCAGAGCACGCCAGAGCGAGGGGTTCACGATGAGAACGGTAGACTTCCAGTTTTTCGTCTTTCCTTTAATTGCTTTTTTCTGTACAGTTGATTTAATTATGCATCTGTCTGTCAGGTACTCCTGACGCATTCTCGCAGCTGCACACCTGTCCGCACTGTTCCCGCGGTTACAAGCGTCACACGTCGCTGAAGGAGCACATTAAACTACGCCATGAAAAGAGCGAGGACAACTACTGCTGCTCCCTCTGTAGCTACACCTTCACTTACCGCACACAGCTCGTTCGTCACATGACCGCACACAGACACATCCGGGAGCAGGTACAGCGGCACTCTCACACCTTCACCATGTTCACACCTCTGTGGAGGAAATCACACAGAGCTTTTGTTCACAGTCACATGTTGACTCAAACGCTTTCAAACAATTGCCTTTTCCTGTCTCTCTTTTCTCAGCGGACTATTTCTCAGTCAGGCGGAAACAGAAAGTTCAAGTGTACAGAATGCTCCAAAGCCTTCAAATACAAACATCACCTGAAGGAGCATCTACGCATACACAGCGGTCAGTGAAGTACACAAAGTATTCTTGCAGCGGATGCATCTCTCTAGTTTAATGTCTTTGTAAACTCAGATTAAAGGGATTAGTAGTTAAATTCTGTCATCATTTACTCACCCTCAAGTTGTTCCAAAGCCTGTATGAATGTTCTTCTGTAGATCACGAAGGATGCTGAATAATGTTCGTAGGAATACAGTTCTGTTTGGTTACCAACATTCTTTAAAATAAACATTTTCGTGTGGTCAGATTTGGAATAAGTGAATGGCGATTTTCATTTTTGGGTGATCTATCCCTTTAAGACCACTTTTATCTTTAGGTTGGAGTTATTTTTTTAATACGCCTTGTAAGCTTAGTCTATAGAACCCTGATTCACACAAGGGTTGACCCTGCTTTTTGCCAAATTGTTTAGTTTTTTATTAGGAACTAAACAATACTAACCTCATTAACTGTTGATGAGCTTTATATATATTATAAGCCTATTAAAAAGGAAATTGTGCATCTTACAATGCAACTTAAATCATATAGCCCATATTATTTATATATATTATATATGGCCCATATTATTTATTTTTTTATATATATAAATAATATGGGCTATATATAATAACGTTTATGTTTATAAATGTAAAATTATTATATTAAGAATATTTTATTATATTGACAATTTCTTATGCAAGCACTTTCTGAATCATTCTCATATGCTGATTTGGTTCTCATGAAACATTTCTTGTTATGAATGTTGAAAACAATTGAGCTGCTAAATAATTTGCGTGGAAACAGAAATAAATTGTGATTAATAGAAAGTTAAGTTGTTTTAGAAATGCAAATCTTTAGTAAAATTGTAAATATCCATTCTACACAATCTCTCAGAAACTTTACTGAATGTTTTTAACTACATATACTTAGAAGTTATAAGCTTCTCTCTCTCTCTGTGTTTATCCAGGTGAGAAGCCATATGAGTGCTCTAATTGCCGAAAGCGTTTCTCACACTCGGGGTCCTACAGCTCACACATCAGTAGTAAGAAGTGTGCAAGCGTGACCCCTGCGGTCAATGGGCTGTCTCGTACACCTGGAGTGAAAACGGCTCTTACCGTTTCTCGTCCCACTCACATACTTCTGAGGGAGAAGGTGGACATTACCAACAAACCTCTGCAAGAGCAGCTCCCCCTGAAACAGATCAAACAGGAGCCTGTCGAACAGCAACCCAAGCCTGCACCAGCAACGCCTACGATATCCACCGCCACTACCAATGGAGTCTTGGCTCCGCAGGGCGTCGTCCAAACGTTGGTCCTCCCCACAGTCGGGCTTGTCCAGCCAATCAGCATCAACCTAAGTGACTTACAAAATGCGCTGAATGCAGCAATGGACGGTAATGTCATCAGACAGGTATTGACTAGCACCCATGCAAACGGAACGAGTGCTAAAATCGTAGGTCAGGTGCCGGTGCAGCCTCAGGCCCAAGCTGTCATGTTACAGCCGCAGCAGGCACAGCCGCAAGTGATCTCTGCCATCTCTTTGCCAGTCGTGGGACAAGATGGAAATGCCAAAATCATCATCAACTACAATCCCCAGCTGGAATCACAACTCAAGGCTTTGAAAGTGAACACAACGCAAACCGGTATAGCGCAGCCAAAATCTAGCAACGTCGCACAACCAAACGTGGTGCAGCTTCAGTCGGTACAGTCCAACTCAACTGAAACACAAACATCAGGGACACCGAAATCTACACAAGTAAACATCATTAAACCAGTCCAAACGGGAAACCTCAGCAAACCGCCATCTATCATCAAGATAACACCTGCACAGGCCGCCAGATTGGTTCAAGCTCGGGCCACTCAACCAAAGCTCACCCAGCAAACATTACTGCTGGTGAGAAGGGCTGATGGGACGCAAAGCCTTGTAGTTCGACAAATACCCATCACCAATCCCAGCACGCAGAGCACCGAGACTAAGTCAACCCCTGAGAAGACTACAAACACTCCTCCAGCAGAGAAGGACATAGCTGAAAATACAGGCTCACCGGAGGATAAATGTGTAAAAATCCACCACACACCACCAAAAATCATAATCAAATCCGAACCGACCTCTCCCTCCGCGATCGAGGCCGAAATGCAGAGTGAAGATGACAACGAGATGCAAACAGATGAAAATAAAGGAGGGAAACAAACAAGTGAGCCAGTGGCGCACTCTGGAACGGTTCACAGCAGCGTCGCCTGTGGAGATAACTTCCATAACTATGCGTCGTGTCTGCTTTGCGACAGCTCCTCGAGCAAACAAAAACCTTCGGACGGTCAAGACAGTAACACCAAAGGGTCGCCCACAACTATCTCTCTCACCTCTCTACTGGATAAGGATAAGAGTGGAGCAGCAGAACGCCTCCTTCCTCTTCTGAAAGCCTACAGTCAGAACCCAGATCCTAGCGAGGAGCAGCTTTCTCAGGTGGCCAAGACAGTCAAGTTACCTCTTGAAGCGGTCAGCAAGTGGTACCAGAAGATGCGCTCCAAGAAGATATTGCTCCAGGCTGCAGGCAACCTGAAAAACAACAAAGAGGTAAGTACTGTAAGTACAAAACATTTGATATGATGATAAATCAATTCTGAACTTTGTCTATTCTGATAATAAATACTATTCATTGTATAATTAAGTAAAAGCTTAACGCAATTTGGTCTTATTTAATGTGGATTCATGATAAAAATGTTAGGATTTTTAAGAAGCTGTTAGGTCTTTCATATCTGAGATGTTATGACAAAGAATGGCATAATGCTAAATAAAGTATTTACAAAAAGGCATACTGTGTGTGTATATATATATATATATATATATATATATATATATATATACACTGTTAGAAGGACTTGCTTAAGAGTACAGAAGTATATAAGTAAATTAAAGGAACAGTTCAACCAAAAAAGTCCAAGATGTATATGAGTTTGTTTCTTCATCAGATTTGGAAAAATGTAGAATTGGATCATTTGCTCACCAATGGATCATCTGCAATGTATCGGTGCCATCAGATTAAGAGTCCAAACAGCACATAAAAACATCACAATAACCCACAAGGCATTCACACCACTCAAGTCCATTAGTTAATCTTGAGATGTCAGAAGCTTTATGTTTGTAAGACTTCTGGCTAGTCAATAATCCATGATATTGTTTTTCCAAGTAGGCTGTTTTGGCTCATAAACGGTGCTTGACCTGTTCTCTCCTGATTTAGAAGAGAGAAATTTTTCACTAAAGAAAACAATATTATGGATTATGTATTTTAGCTGTAAATAATAGTTTGAAGTTAAAAATGTCATGATATATTTCTTTCTGTAAAGCTTCACATTATGTACTGTAAACTTTTTTGGGTGAACTATACCTTTTGAGAGGTTTTTGATGAAGAGTGTGTTTAGAAATGGAGGCACATTATTGAGTGTAATTGCTTCGCTTGATATCTGAGGACTTTTTGAGTTTTTTAATGCAAGTTCAGCATCTGTGGCATGATGCAATTATTACAGAAAATCATTTGAACTTTTTTACATTTTGGTTACAGTGATGTAGTACAAACAATGTTTTTTAAAGGGGTCATATGGTGTTGCTAAAGAGAGCATTATTAATTTTATTTGGTTTAATTCAATGTGTTTATGTAGTTTTAAGTTTCAAAAAACTATTTTTTTAATTAATTATCTTCATGAAGTGGGACCGTTTTCTAGGTTGATGTTCTCTTAATTATTGGTGTAATTCTTCAGCTTTTATTAAATTGCCTGGTATTAGCTATGCACTTAAACTTACAAAATTAAATAAAACTTAACACATTTTCATTGATTATCTTACACTGGTCTCAGGTTAACCTGTATTAAAATATTAATTAAATTACATATTAAAATGTAGTTACAATTATAATTCAAATAAACTGTTAAATGTAATCTTTAGTAAATCAAAAATAATAACATTCATCCATGAATTCAGTTGTAGCATGAATTCAATTTCAATGTTTTTATTTTTATTTTAAATTTATTTACATTTATTAGATTACAATAAATTTTAATATGAGTCATTCATTTTAATATAGGCCATAATAAACTGGGTTATTGCTGTCAGTTATCAGTTAACATGAAAGATTGTTTTTAAAATGTATTGTTATCAGTTTGTATTTTAAATATATATTGCCCAATATTAAATCGTGCATGCAGATTTCTCCCACATTCATATTTAGATTAAGAATTTAAAGTTACATTTAATCTTTAGCAAGTTCAGACATTGACTTTGGTCATATTAACGTTGCAAAGCACTAAGTCACTTTTAGCATCTAAAACTTATATTTAATGTTTATTTAAAATTTTTGCATTCATAAATTTATTTATTTCAATATGCACCATTCATTGATTATTGGCCGTGTTTATTGACAGATATTTTTTATCAGCCAAAATTTGAGTATTAGTTCATTATGTATTTTGTGCATTAATGCTGTTTTATAAAATAAAGAATTATGCAACCAATAATTATGCCACAAATGCTGCTCACAGTCCTTCACATTGACTGAACCTGAATATCTGGGGCGGTGTTGGGTAAAGAAAGCGCTACTAGCTGCTCTTTGGTCTTAGTATTGTAATCTCACACAGCCTGGCTCTGTGGCTCAATGAACTCTCATATTTAGTGTGTGTCAAGGGCTGCAGGGTGACTTTCCCCTCTAAAAGGTCTGGGATGAATGGCATATGCTGTGTCGCTTTGAAGTGATTTTAGAGCAGAATCACAGGACCCTGTCCTCTGAGGACTACTCTTAGTGAAGGCGCTGAGTAGATTGACAGATAGACCCTAGACACTTAAGAACAGAACAATCCAATGTGAGAAAGAACATGGTGGTAAGTCTGAGTTAGGGTGGGTGGGATGAACAAACGCCTGAGTAACTGTGTATCATGGTAGCTATAGTCATGTTTGCTGAATGTTTACTGCAAAATCTTATTTAAATATTAATTTGAAAAAAAAACAACAACTAAATATTCAATTAATACATTCCCTTGACTATCCTATTCCCATTTGTGAATTATACAGAGAAAAATATAATGTTAATAAATATGCTTAAATAAATGACCTCAATTTTGTAGACTAGTCAGTTGTGTTAAATGAAATAATCTATTAATGAAAAGTGTTTTGATCTCATTTCATTGTTTTTTATTTTTATTTAATTTGAAGTCTGAAATGAGTCCATAAGGAGCATTACTTTGTTAAACAGTAAAAAAAAAAAAAAAAAAAGGCAAATACCCAGTTATATAATTTTACTAAAGGAAAAGTCAATTTAGTTTTAAATTAGCTCAAACAAAGAATCAAATCAGAATCATTAAGGATTCTATAGGGAGTTTGAACAGAATTGCTGTTGTCGGTCTGCGATTCACTGAATGAGCCATATAACATCAACTCTGCACTGGATATTAAAATCCAGATTATAGTGTAAACTCTATTAATAAGCACAGTAACAAGATCGGCAGTTTAAGACATTAACTTGTAAGCACAAAACACAAGATACTTCTCTTTTCAATTATAAATATGGCTTTCTTGGATAAGCCTAAGACACATAAACTAAACTAACAAAAAAACTTGCATTCACACACAGTTGCAGGAAGAGAGAAAGTAAGGGAAGAGTGGGATTAAGAGAATGAAAATTTGAAGTCCCAATTTTAGAGCTATAGTTGCTATTGCATTGACTTGAACAACCACCAATCAAAATATTAACTCTCACCTTGGGTTTGTCAGTGAGGTTAACGTTTATATCAATTTCACCAGTTCGGTCTGAATCTGGAGGTTTTTACTTTTGTGGTCCTTGCAGCAGAAAGGGGTTTTTCCGAGGTTGCTGATTGGCTGGAAATCAGTTGTCGTTAAAGTCTTGGGAGGTCGATGATTGGGTGGTGGCTGAAGGAGAAGCGAGTCGCGATCCTTTTGGAGTTTAATGCGGCGCATTCAGAGACTTGGAGACAAGGCAGGCAAAATGTAACTTACACAAACTGTCACGGAAAGTAAAAAAAACAAAGTAGCAAGAATAGCAGAATAAAATTTTGGACATGATTTCTATAATATGAATATGATACATTTGACTAAGAATTGGTGGAACTAACCTAAGGATTATTAGGAACACATGTTAAATTTCTCATAAATGCAATTATCTAATCAACCAATCACATGGCAGTTGCTTCAATGCATTTAGGGGTGTAGTCCTGGTCAAGACAATCTCCTGGAATCCAAACTGAATTTTAGAATGGGTAAGAAAGGTGATTTAAGCAATTTTGAGCGTGGTATGGTTGTTGGTGCCAAACAGGCCGGTCTGAGTATTTTACAATCTGCTCAGTTACTGGGATTTTCACGCACAACCATTTCTAGGGTTTACAAAGAATGCTGTGAAAAGGGAAAAACATCCAGTATGCAGCAGTCCTGTGGGCGGAAATGCCTTGTTGATGCTAGAGGCCAGAGGAGAATAGGCTGACTGATTTAAGCTGATTTAAGCAACTTTGACTGAAATAACCACTCGTTACAACTGAGGTATGCAGCAAAGCATTTATGAAGCCACAGCATGCGCAACCTTGAGGCGGATAGGCTACAACAGCAGAGGACCCCACCGGGTACCACTCATCTCCAAATAGGATCTACAAATGGGAAAAAGAGGCTACAATTTGCACGAGCTCACAAAAATGTATCAGTTGAAGACTGGAAAAATGTTGCCTGGTCTGATGAGTCTCGATTTCTGTTGAGACATTCAAAAGGTAGAGTCAGAATTTGGCGTAAACAGAATGAGAACATGGATCCATCATGCCTTGTACCACTGTGCAGGCTGCTGGTGGTGGTGTAATGGTGTGGGGGATGTTTTCTTGGCACACTTTAGGCCAATATTTCTAAAGAATGCTTTCAGCACCTTGTTGAATCAATGCCATGTAGATTTAAGGTAGTCCTGAAGGTGAAAGGGGGTCAAACACCATATTAGTATGGTGACATATCCCACTCTGAATTTTACAATACTTTTATATTTTCTCTTTGCTGTCTCGTTTAAATTATGTAAAGCAGTCCGGTTGGAGAATCATAGTGTAAGGGTGTCGAAAAGTATTCAAAATCAAAATGTTTGTGTTGTCATATTGTGCAGTATGTGCCGTTTTGCCACCCAGCTCAAACTCAAAAAGATCAAGAGGAAAATCTTTGGAGATGGATTTGTTTGTTTTGGTGCACCACAGTAGAAGAAACATAACCATGATCCAGTTACTGGATGAATAGTCTCAGTCTGATGCATATGGTACACTTAACTGGAAACCCTTCAGGAATGTTGAAAGCATTAAGTGACTGGTTGAATTTTATCGGATTTCCAGGGGATGCGAGTGGTCCGCCGGGAAACAAAGCGCAGACGTGTGATTGCGGAAAAAAAAACAAACTGTTGTGTTTGCATGAGTGAAATAAGCATTTATTAATATCAGTTAAACGTTGGATTCTCAAAAGTATGCAATCCAATTTTACTAGTTGTGTGTCCCCTCCTGTCTATTATGGAAGATCAAGTGAAGTACCTAACTGAGAAGGTGATATCAGCCGCGTTGGCAAACATGAAACAACTGACATCGCAGCTGGCCAATTCAGAATTGTGTTTGGTTCTCCAAAATAGTTTTTTGTGGGTGTTGTTAAATGCAGAGATATGCTTCAAACAGATGTTTACCGTGAGCGTCTCATCAGGATTTTCTATGCTAATTGGCTTGTTTGCACACCGTTCTGTTGTTGTGGGGACATTTCCACGCCCCGAAATGTGATGCTGAATGAAACGAACTGTGATTGGTTGTTTGACATGCCGGTCAAACGGACTTATGGGCGGGCCTTGACCAAAGAAAGCGTCTATGAGTTCCAGACCTTCAGCCGTCAGTCTGAAGGTTTGGCTACGCGTGACTACTGTATGAAAGACCACTGTTTTAGGAAATAGCCATCAGCTTTGCCTCGCTGATGTGTTATATTTGACAGCAGCAGTCAGCGGGAAATGAAAGAAAGTAAAAAAAAAATGTAGTTGATATTCACAAATTACAATTTTGTAGTCTACTTATGAAGTTATTTGGTTTCTTAGAACGAAAAAAGAAATTAGTTTAGGCTACTTTGCATCGGAGCTTTGAATGTGGTACCCTTTTTTGTAGGCTAGGAAACATACATAAATGTGTGAAATAATTTTTTTCTTATTATTAATATTCGTTACAAGTACCTTTTTTTTATTTTTATTTTTTTTATTCATTTGATTAAAACAGCAACAGCGTATATTTTTGCGAGTCAAAGACTTTTTTTTTCGTTACCTATATTTTGACAGAGAAATACTCGGGGAAAGATTTACACTCCTTAAGAAAGTACTGCATGTTTTATGAATTCTTTCTTTTATTTTAGTATAACGTGAGGCACTGTATTGCACTCCCATTGTAAAGACATGACTAAAATAGGAAACAAATACATTAAACCAGCCACGATTTAGCTAACATATTGAAACAGATTGCATTTCTCTATAAAGGTATGTCCAATAAAACATTAGTTTATAATTATTATTTATTTTTTCCATAACTATTAGGCCACTTCTGTCTGTGCATTTTAACAAACTTATTATGAGTGCTTGATCGCGGAATATATTAAGACTAATTTATATAATTGTGGTTAGTTGCATAATATGACTTAAATGAGCATATATAAACTAGAAAAAGTGATTGCGGTTTTGCCTTCGCACTTCAGCCTATCCTCACAGACTTATCCCACATTTATTATTATAGCGCATTTTTAACATCTAAACATTTTATATGCTTGAACTGTTTTAGTAGGTATATCTAGAGTTTTATTTTATTTTAGACAAGTTGTGATGGATTGAGAAGGCTAAAGTGATCAAACATAGTTTATGATTAATGTCTCCTGATGGACGCTTGGTCGTTACTTTATAAAACAAAAACTTATATTTAATAAACGAAAAATACTGCAAACATTTTTTCTAAATGAACTTACAAATGTTGACATTAAACACAGAAATGAACTATTTTAATTTAATTTTCTTTGTGTGCAGATTAATATCCCTCTATAGACAGCGTCTTGTCATTTTATGTTTGTATTGCATCACTCATAGCTTTAACATTTAAAATAGAGTATAGGAAGACGTATGTAATGGCAATCATTAGCTTTGATTAACGCTCAAAGCCTTGTCTCTTGTCAAAATTTTGATGCAGACTTTGATAAAAAATTCTGGTAAAAGCGACGTCTGTTTCGGTACCATTAATATTACTGACAGTGTAATCTCCCTGCTTCCAAAGTTATAAATCTTGTATGTTTTGTTAATGTTGATACACAACAGCATTTGATAGCAATTTAAGATTTTTAAAAAGTTCAATCAATTTTAAGTATTTGTGAGGCTCACTGTTGCTTAAAGGTTTAGTTCACCCAAAAATGAAAATTCTTTTATTAATTATCCACAAATGAAGATATTTTGGACTTAAGCCAAGAGCTTTCTGATCCTCCCATGGATAAATGGTTGAATAAAGTTATTTTTGTTTATTTTGCGCACAGAAGTATTTTCACAGCTTCATATAATTTTGATTGAACCACTGATATCACATGCACTTATTTTGATGTTTTTGGTTCCTCTCTGGGCATTGAAAAATGCATATCCAGTAAATCTATGGGAGGATCAGAAAGCTCTTGAATTAAATCCAAATTATTTTCATTTGTGTTCTGAAGATAAACAATGGTTTTATGGGATTGGAACAACATTAGCGTGAGTAATTAGAGACAGAATTTTTTTTTTTTTTCGGTGAACTAACCTTTTTAAAATCACCTGAAAAATTTAAAAATATGTAAAGAAATAAAGAAAAATATAAAACTCTATGAAGAAAAAGGCAAAGTTAATTTTCTTCTAAATTAAAAAAAAATAAGTGAATGTTTTTGTAAACTAACATAATTTCGAGAGGATTGCTGAACGAGTAATCATACACAGCTGT
>JAUYWG010000020.1:1141455-1173709 GCA_034779775.1 Enteromius afrohamiltoni | reverse complement strand
CGATGCAGAGGATTCCTTTGCCTAGGTTTCGCCAGTTCTCCTCTGGATATACATTCAAAATATAGTGTATTATATTTCATGTAAATTTGTAGTCGTAGTAGCATATTATCATTGGTTTCATTTTGCAATATTATAAAAAAATAAAAGTCCCTGTAGATGTTGATTTGCGTTACTTTAAGGAACAGCTCACCCAGAAATAAAACGTGACTTTGTTTCAAACCTGCATGAGTCTTTCTCTGAACCATAACAATTTTTTTTAATCCTGTCCCGGCAACTTTCGCTTATAAATGGAAAGCACACTCTAAAAAATGATTCACCAACACTGTTCAGTTTATTTAAAAAAATCCTTTTCATTGAACACCATTATGTTTGGTTCCCTTTTTAATCAACTGCATTGTGTTAAACTGGCTTGAAAAGTTCTGTTTTGTTTTCCCTTTCAATCATGCTTTGCACAGGGATAGATGAGAATAGAAAATCCTGAAGTAAAATGTTATTTAAAATGGCTTTTTTTTATTTATTAAGATTAATAACATTTGGAGACTTATTCATGCTTAATGCTTTTTTATGTCTGTGTTTTTAAAGACCTTCTGGTATGTTGTTTTGTGGGACCTGCCAACATGAATCAAAGCTGATTTAATAATAATAAAAGTACATGGGCATGCCTTGAAAGTATCAAAACCATCTTATGTATAACAAGTTGGCCAATGCCTAAAGTTAAGTAAATCATACCTATCTTTGTTTTTTTAGTGTAAAAGTGGTCTTCCTATTTATTTTCTGTTCAACAAGCATAAAAGATCTAATTTCATTAAAACTATATTTGATTAAATTGCGTTGACTCAATTACATTTCATTACATCCATTTGTTTTTTATGAGTTGGGGCTACACATTTATTGAATGGAAATCCTGCCCTCAATTAAATTGAGTTCATCCAATTAAGTTTTCTTGAGTGCGGAGCGAGGCTGATAAAAGTATAAAAATGAATTTTACATGATTTTGAGTTCATGGATAACTGAATTCATTAATACTTGAGAAGCAGCACTTTTTCCCACAGCTTCATGAGTTCAATTCTTCATGAAACTGCAGGACTGATATAAAGAAAAAGCTGTATTTGTTCAAAGAATATTTAAAAAATAAGACACAGAAAAGAGTTGTGCTGGTCAAACACTTAATGCCCTGGGTTTATTTAACATTTTTTGTCATATGTTTTTTTTTTTATTATTATTCGTTCTTCCAGGTGGGACTAAAAAAAACACCTCAAAGATAGATGATGCCATTGGAACGGGCATTCAGATTGTGGTACATACAAACAACAACTACGAGTAGCCTTGTGAGGTACCGTCCTCTTCACAGAAGAGAGCTCATGCTGGCCCCACAGGACGGGTGCCACCATGAAGTCTTACAGGAAACAAAACGTCCCTTTTTTGTTCGTTTTCCTTGTTTTCATATAAAGTGGAATGGTGATGATGATGATGATGATAAAGAAACATACTGAGATGTCACTGTAGTCCTCTCCCTTATGAACTACTGTTACACACAAATAACAGACTCGCTCCTTAACACAGAGGACGTACAATCAGTCATCAAAAACAGAGGTAATAAAAATAAACCCATTTAAATTTCACAAACCCCAAATGAAAAAGGGCCTCTCAGATTCCAGAAAAAAAAGACTTGTACAAAGAATCATACAAAAAGCAGCATTGATTAAAAAAAAAAAAAAAAAAAAAAATAGTGCTTGAGTGGAGTGGGGAGCAGCCATGAGAGAGAGAGACAGAGAGAGAGAAACCCCTGCTGCTTTTTTCCAACAAGAGATGTTCACATACAACTGCTTTAGCTACAAACACACACGCTCATACACACACACACACACACACACACTGCACAGAAACCCAGGAGGTTACAGTGTATTAAAAAAAAAGAAAAGAAAAAAATTAAAGGGGCGGGAACAAAACAAAAACCTGTAAACACCTCACAATAAATAGATAAAACAGCAGGTTTTGCACCATGCATGTGACTCATACATTCAGATACAGTCTCACAAACACTTGAACATTCACAATCTGACTCACACACACTCACAAACTGCGCACACACACACTACGAAAATCGCAGTTTTTTTCTGATTTTTTTCCCAAGTGCAAAACATCACAAATGAACAATTTCTGTATTCAAGTAATGTTATATACAAGGGGGTGTATTACAAACATGTATGTACATAGAATATTTTCCATATTTCATAATTTACAGATATTGATATCTTAACAGTAACAAAATTTTGGAAAAAGACAAAAACAAAAAAGATGAGCATTGCAATTAAGTCCCAACGGCTGCCACGGAAACATCGTCGCTATGATGCATAGCACCTAAAGGAGAAACCTCGATTGAGAGGAGGTGTGTGAACGCTTGAGGGGGCGGGGCTACGTCACCTCCATGGCGACTGTGTTGTCTGTTAGACTGTTTAACGGAGGTTTCTCTTGATCGTGATTTTCCCTGCAAAACAAAAATAAATAAAACAACTTATTATGACACCTCAAATCCAATCTGTTACTTTAAATACACTCACAAGACATTAGCACTACATTATAATTAGGGGGGGGCACCCTGCCCCCTGTAACGGCACCCTTGCCCCACTTTAAGGGCGTTAATTTTATTTTCTCTGTATCACGCACAGCACAGATAATCCAAACTCGAAAATTCTGTTATTATCTACTCGCTCTACTGTTGATATTTTGAAGAATTTTATTAACCGTTTTCCTTTTTGGGTTAATCATCCCCTTTAATGCTTTTCCTTTGTTGACAACAGATGGTACTTTGAATTTCTATTAAACCAAAACTTTTCTTTCGACCTCCCCCACAGGTACTCACCTGGGCCCCATGTCGAGGGTAGTCGACCCTGCGGTGACCTTTGGGATGGGTCTGTTGGCGTTGGCAGCAAGTTTTAGGGCAGAGGTGGGAACAGTGAGCTGACGCTGCAGCTGCCGCACACTCAAGGTGGGTGCTGGTGAGGGGACGCTCACTCTCACGGCCCCGCCCATCAGAGCTTGGCCAGGGGCAGGGCCGGCCGTGCCCATGTGGTGATTGGCCGAGGAGGTTCCGTTGTTAGTGGAGGTGGCAGCGGGGGAAGGGGATGAAGTGGAGGTAGGGCCGGCAGAAGGAAGGATGGATGACACTGCAGAGCTTGTGTGATGTAAGCCCTTATAGACTCCTGCGGAGGCAAACGATGGAAGCTCATGAGAACACAATTCATTGAGGCTGAGCGATAAATATATAAATGGTGAAAGCGTATGGTTTAGAAAGACCAACCTGAGGCTGAGACGACTCCGTTGACACCAATTCCCTCCTCCTTACTTTTGAGCGCCATCAGCTGGTCAGGAGTCAGTAGTGCAGAGGCAGCAAACTGAGCACTGGCAGCGTCTATCGTCTTTGACACCAAACTCTGAGAAGCAAAAACATTGTTCATTACAACTGCACAAAACAGCAGCTCAGTAAAATTCAAACGGTTCAATTCAGCTTGAAAACAGCTATATTGTATGATCAAAAACAACAGTTTGCGTTTAAATCCATTCCAGTGGCCCTTTTAAAGGCGAGATATATATATTTTTGTTGGAAACTTTTTTTCCAACACTGGGAGTTTGTTCATTGTATATAGATCCCAATCTGTTTTTTGGGCAATGACGTTTCACAAGTCCACAAGAACACATTTTCACAGACAATATTGTTTCTCAATATAAGACGATAAAATACACCGTTATATTTTTGTGTTTGCACACTCTGATGAAAACAAGCAAATATGAATAAACTCATGGAAAGCAGAGGTGAACGAGTGAAGGGGATCCTATTATATGGCTCAAAAGTGATTATTCTAGTCAGCCAAGGTTCTGCAGGGAGTTAGGCACATTTATTATCTTGATAAATATAGCTGTGGGTCCATAAACTGTAAACAAAGGACATCAACAAATTCTTGCTCACATCAATGTATAGTGGCATGACGTGAAGCTAGGCACTAGGATAGATGCCAGGTTCAATAGGCACTGCAGATCTATTGTCACAGAAGGCTCACCTGGGGGTTGTTAGTGATGGCTGTGCTGCCAGCCTGCTGCTGTAGCTGGACCTGTTCAAGCTGCTGCTTCTGCATCAGTGCCAGATGCTCCTGGTGTTGCTGGTACTGCTCAGCAGTGAAAGCTGGAGGAGAACATATACAGAGAAAAGATCAGGACATGACAAAAAACTGATGTTACTGCTCATGTCACGGTCATCAAAGTATGCTAACAAACGTTCTTCTGACATTTTCACAGGGTACTCTGGTAGTCTAGGGAAGGCTTTTCAGTCATTTCACATTTTGAAGTCAACTTTACAATCTTAAACTGGAAAAAAGCAGCTACAATCAGTGACTATTTAGCACCAGAGGACTCACCAGGTGTGGGTGGAGGGACACGTGGTTTGGAGGAGGCGGGGCCTCTCTGTGTCTGAAGCGTGCTGATAGGGCGGATGAGGAAGCCGCGGCGGGGTCTCCGTGCAGACCAGTGCTCAGGATTGTCGGGGTCGTCAGGCGGTGCCGTCCGAGGCTTGAAATGCCTCCAGCGACAGGCTTTGATATTGAGCAGGATTTGTGTGAGGTCTGGTGAGGTGGAAGAGGGGGCAGAGGTATCTGTGCTGGTGTGTGAGGTATCCGTGCTGGGCTGCTGGGTGGGAGACAATGATGGGAATGTGGGGGAATCCGGGTCCAGCCCATGATACAAGGTATCGCATTCAGAGTAGGCTCTGTCCAACAAAACCCTACAAACAAACATAAAAATTTATTATTTACATACATATACAGAATGAACCATATTATTCACATTAATTAAAACGTTTCATCACAAAAGAACTACATATCAGTATTTGCTGAGAATAAAAAATTAAAGTGCCCCTATTATAGATTTTTGAAAACCTTTCATGGAGAGCGTAACATGCAATCCCCTCCCCCCCAAAACAAATAGAAAAAGACTCTCTCAAAATAAAGAATCAATGAAATGAGTCGATTTTAAAATGAATCCCAAGCCATTTCAGGTTGAGGTCAAAATTAAACTTTAGCATATTGCCTGGCCACTTGTTGGCCTTTTCTTGTTGGTCTGATCGAAAATGCAAGTTCACTTTCTGCAACTAGGTGTCACTTTTGCAGTTTTCCCAGTAACACTTAACTCTGCACCAATAAAGACTGCTTTATTAGGCACAAATCACTTCAGATTAGCATCACGCAAAGAATGGGTTTGGAAAAATTAAATGGAGGGAATCATTGGACAGTCATTGAGAAAATAAGGTAATAATAAATGTTATAAGACAGTAAAAGTGTTTTTTGACCTTGCTTGCAACCTGTTGATGGTGACTTCCAAAACCATAATAGGGGCACTTAAACTTTAATCAAACAAAGTAATCATTTTCCATTTTTAAAAATATTTACATAACTGAAATTATTAAAATAATTTCTCTCAGGCAATAATGTGATTACTTACAAATTGACTGAAATTAAGAATCAGAAGTATTATTTGCCGAGATCACAAAAATGACAAAAAAATCTACAAAAATATATATATATTATATATATATATATATATATAAAATTTTTGGAAGACATTTTATTTATATTTAATATATATAGATAAATTAATAAAATGTCCTCCAAAAATTATGATCTAATATGCAATTCATTGTCTACTTAAAATTGTAATACACATGGTTATTTAGTAAGCAAAATCCAGAAATGAACTGCAATTATTCATGTATAAAACTATTATTTCAGTGTCTTAACCCACCTGCCCCCTCTGCCCACTCGTCGGCGTGCCAAACCCAGGCATCGTCGTGGCACTGTAAGTGTGGTGAGAGAATAGCGATATCGCACATCTGCTAACCCGCCCTCGGCAGGGTCTGACCAGGGCCAAGCGCCCACAGGTCCTGAACGTGCCTTTAAGAAAAACACCGAATAATTGGTAAATACAGCCTAGACCGCAACCTTTCAGCACGCTCTTATTCATGCTTATCAGGATGCTTCACAACGTACAGCATGATATTGACAGCCTGTTCTCCTCCTGAACCCAAACACACCATCTGGATCGTTCTCCTCCTCAACCTCTGAAGAGCCAGAGAACATCTGAGGAAACAAAAGCATGTTAAGCCAAGAGAACACAAACACTGACTCTTGTGAATACCGCTCACTCAACGCATGTATACCTGTGAGTAGGGCTCATCGTCTGAGCTGGGAAAGTCATACTGATTGAGGTCTTTAGTGTTAAAGACTGCCGGGCCTGAATGAGCAGAGCCTGCCAACGGTAATGGCTTGGCCTTCTTCTCATACTTCCGTTTCTGCCGCACAACCTCTGGTTTATCCATCTACAGCCGAACATAAGAAACAAACCCACAAGAGATTAAAAATTTAGTTATTTTTTAGAACAAGTTGACTGAACAAGAAATTAATTTTGTCAATCGTAAATGCCATCACGAATATCACGCTTTAATATGAATTGATGACGTGAATGAAGGATGATGATGTGAATGTGCACGTGAAATGAAACTGGACTGCGTGTCTGACAAGTCTCCATTTTGATGTGGTTGTAAAGATTTTCTACGACTAAAACGCACTTGTCAAGGAATAAAAAAATAAATATGTATAACAAAAAATGACTGTCCTAATAGAAACTTATTAAAAACTTATTAATTTTATATGAAAAATATTTTTTTAAATATGAAACACAGCATTCCTGTACTTGTGCAAAGTATGTTTTGGGCACAAGGGGGAGCCCACTGTCCCAGATAAATAGAAATAACGTGTGTGTGTGTGTGTGTGTGTGTACCTTGATCTTGTAGTCCCGGTCATGCTCTGTGTGTCTGTACTGGTTGCTGTTGGTGATTGGGATCAGAGGGATGACTGGTTTCTCCAGAGCTCTCTGAGCCAAAACCTCCGCCATCACCTCTCCTCCGAAATCAGCCATGCTGTTCCTAAACACACACACACACCATTGAACACATCAATGAGTTAAACAATACACAATCCTTTGCCAACGCACCTAAAAGACCAGGTTTCATATATGCTAAGAATTAAGATAAAATTGCAAATTAAGTCAACATTCCTTGATATTTCCAGGTTCTATCTAATGACAGGAACCAGGAAACACATACGCCAATAAATAAATTATATGCACCTCTTTTCTACAATCTCCAGGGTGAGGTGCAGCAGCTCTCGTTTGCTCTTCTCTCGTCTCTTGATCATCTCCAGGATAGTGACTGCTCGGCTCAGGTCCCTACGCAGCTTCAGCATCTTCTCATAAGAAGCTTCGTCATTCTTACGATTCTGTGGATAAAAATAATGTTTGAATTGATTCCTGTGTCATTCCATAAGCATAGGCAATTCGTGGTGGAGCACTGCCCTACTGCCTACCTTTCGGGTCTGCATCTTCTCCGTCCTGCGCCTGAAGGCCACATACGGGTCATTGGTGCTGGAGCCGTCACGCTTCTCTTGTTTCACGACAGGAATGAGAGAGCCGCTCTGACATGCTTTCCTCTTCCTGCTCCAATACTCGTACACCTCCTTTATGAGCTCATCATCCTCCTTTAACAAGAGCTTGGCCTCCTGCAGAGACACCGGCTGAGAGAAAAAGAAAATTCATATTAAGCTTGTTTCAAATGAACATCAACGTCAGTAGAGGTTAAAAGACTAACTTTTTAAGTCTGTAGTCAGTTTTACTAGCCCCTCCACAAACAAACATAAACAGCTATTTTTAACATTTTTGCAAATACCCAAAAATAAAACTTAAATAAACATTTTACTGGAACAATGCCATAAAAATAACAATATTTTAACTCATTGTAAAAGCCCGTTCACACCACGGACAGCGAAAAACACTATAATGATGAAAACCACTAATAGAAATTTATAATTCAATATTAACTGCATACAATAAACAAAGCTGTCAGACGTTGATGTGGATGCCAATATAATTATTTGTGTTGCAAACAGACCAACTATTAATTCCTAAGAAGCATCTCAATCGTGTTAGTCAGCTTGATAATGTTACTGGTGACAAATAAGCAGAATAAGAAAGCAAATGCACTACCATGCAAACATTTGGAGTCCGTAAAATATTATGTTTTGGAAATAGACTAATACTTTTATTCAGCGAAGACACACAAAACTTTATCAAAAACAAGGATGTGTAAAATGCTATTATTTCGAATGTCATTAAAAAGAAATCCTGAAAAAGAGTTGCAAATGATAAGAAAAACTAAGTTTTCAGAAAGATCATTTAGACTGGTGCAATTATGCTGAAAATTAAGCACTACCAACACATTAGCCCACATTAAAAATGGAATATAAAATAATTCACAAGCCTTAAATAAAAATAATAAAAAGTTTGTGAACACTCTGGTGGGGACATCAATGATCTGATAGGGAGTTCTGTCCTTATTGTTGAGACTCGACTCAGTTAAAAAAAACAACCTTATTCACTCTTTACACAACATAAATATACAGTTTGTTACACATTGAGGATGACAACAGATCAGAACAGACCATTAACTGCTAATCTACAAATAATCATTAGCTCTACACGACATTTAACCAGAAATCTGCTCCATACAAGCATGCCCTTACAGAAACACTAGTGCAGGCAAAGAAAGTCTTCATTCATTTAAACATTGACTTAATATGTTTGTTACCAAGACACAAATATACACTATTCCCCCGCAGCAAGCAAAACATGTTACTGCTACACCCTTATCTGCAAATGTTATCAATTCAAAGCATTGGTGTAGTCTAAACTGCAAAGCACAGCTCTAGAAACGCCAAGGTCATGGGTTCAACTCCAAGGGAATGCACAGACTGATAAAACATGGCTATACCTTCAACGCAAAGCAAGTCACTTTGGATAAAAGCATCTGTCAAATGAATAAAATGTTTGAATTATACATAAAGCTAATGATATTCACACTGCATTATTGTTTTTACAGAACAAAATCCATCTTAAGAGTACAGATCAGCACCATACCAAGTTCAAAACCACAACTTAAATCAAAAATGACTTTTGACAACTCCCGGTTGGCGGCTGTTACCTGCTGTCCACTGCCCTTCTCCAGCCGGTCGATCATCTCTTCAAACTGCAGGGCTCCCACGTCCATCTTTTTCTTCAGTTTATTTACAAACGTATCGTCCTCAGAGTCCAGGTCATAATCTGGCTGTTCGGTGTCCAGACTGAACGCTGTTTGTAGCAGGACCAGTTTGGAGGGCACCAAAAAAAAAAAAAAAAAAAACGGTGTTAGAGATGTTTTACTATGAACCGAACCCATGATGAAACAAGGGTCACTGCAGGCTAGCAATCATGTAATCATTACAGGTGCAACCCGCAAATTCTGTGCCTATTGCAGCACCAAATGTAATAACACTGACTCTTAATTATGGACGGATACGGAAACTCCGGTGCTAAATTATCAATAAGCTCTGACGTTAACGGTTCTGCTATCGGTATACTTTTTGAATTTTATAATTTTTTTTTAAATTAACAACAACAAAACGTACCAATAAGAGTGCCGTTAAAGTACCGGATCGATAAGTGGTATTGATTATAGTAGTAATACCGTTAAAACCTTAAGGATACCCAACCCTACTCTTAATTACACGAGCTTGGACCAATGTGTCTGTCTGAATCTTCCTAATGGATAACAGTTTTGCTGGTTAAACAGCATCTTTCAGCCATTCAATTGTACCTACATATTCTAACAAGTTACTTTGTCAAATAATATATCAGACTAGTATTATTTTTTTATTACAATATTGCCATTTAACAGTCAGTTCTGAAAGGCTCTTAAAAGCATGTCATGAATTGGTTATCCCCCGTCTGCTGCCTTTTGTGCCACAGCTCAGTGACATCAGTAGTAACGGAAGGACCCACAAACTTCAAGCTGAATGAGATCTTGGGTCTCGATAAAGGATGAATGACTCACGCTGTATGTGAATGAGCTGTTTGGGCATCCTGAAGTCCCCCGGGTAGAGGGACTCATAGTAGGCGATGTTGCTTTCAGCCTCTGGGACAGGAATTACCATGTTGTCCCTCTTCTCCCCGTACACCTGCTGAGCAGAGATGGCCCGCTGGAGATGGTGTTCCTACATGTGCAAGAAAATAAAGACTTAGGCTAGTTTGTGTGGGGTATGGCTGGATGGTGACCAGGATTGTGACAGTGTTGTCTCTTCGCTTGCCATTTCAGAGCCTTTTGGCAAAAAAAAGAAATACATGAGAAATATCCAAGCAACAATATAACAAATATCGTATTCATCCCATTGACAACAAAAACTATTTCACTGCAAATTTGACAGTATTAAAAAACAGTATGTGATCACAGACAGAATGAGAAAACAAAAAAAAAAACCAGGCACTTAAATGGACACACAAAACTGAACTGAAATTTCTATTGCATTACTCTTGTTAAACCATACATCAAAAGGTAAGCTTATTTATTCAGCTTAAAATAAAAACTACCCTTATAATTGTTTTTGTGGTCCATAACATTTGATAGTCCAGCATTGCTGAATATAAAACTCACATTTATTAAAAAAGATAATTATATTACACAATCAATGCATTATGTTTTTGCTGTATAATTACCAATTTCTTAATTCATTCCGAGCTTTTTTAGACAGACTTATTGTGCCTAACCGTTATGTTTTTTATAATTATCAAATACTGCACATACGAGCGTTGATGCATTAATGTGAACCAGAAAAGCTACAGGCTGTACATACTCAAACACAAACCTAATTTCTGATCAATTCAAAGCATCACAAGGTTAAAAGAAGGCAACTGCAAAACAATGCAGGGGCCAGGAGAGAAGTAGGATAGTAGTTTAAATTGAAAAGACACTTTAATGTGCAAACTGACAGCACAATTAATAAGGCAGCACTTCTACAACCAACAACATGCAGGCCTAGACACAGTCTGCAACTGTGACCGATGCTCAGCCCCCTCCAAGGAAAGCCCTGACACAGCAAAGCTGGATCTGTCAGATGCAAACCGAACCAAAACACTGGAGCACCAGAACAAACAATGACACGTGCTCAGGAACAACACTCCAATACCAGACAGCAGACATCAGCCTCTGTTTCACTGTATGCAAAAATGAGGTAATATTGTAGTGGATGTACACATCCACAATCTTCAATAAACACTGATTGTACTGATTGTTATCCCAATATAAAAGGATGTGCACTTTAATGAAAGTCACATCCAGCATTAAAAATCCCCATAGGACTACTACTAATTTGACCAACCACACTATTTGACAGCCTGTGGTCACTCTGACCCCCAGGTACCCCATTATTAGCAGATCATAAAACACTAAGTGGAACAGCAGCACCTTCACTCCGCCGTCTCACACACAAACACCAGAGAGAGCATTACTTCTGACACCTGCCCCAGAGTGCTAGGGTTAGCCAACATTTTCACACCATCGCTTTTAGACACGCATGTTTATCACATACATATTTCCTCCAGCACATCTGCGCGCATTACCATAGCTGCAAGGAAAACGTGAATCACTCTCATTCTAGAAATGCTTTTAAAAAAATCACATGTGGAAAGACCACAGTTCGGCTCGAAACATTTCGCTTTATTTGTATGCATTATGAGACACAAATATAAAAAAAAACACACAGGCGAATGTCATGAGGCAAATAATTTAGCTATATTTTCCCGTTAATAGCTGCTGAAAGATAAGAACGCTTTCCAAGAGAGATGTTTGCTTGCATGAAGTAGATGTACAGATGAAATGCAGCTGTCAAGAGCCTGTGTTGAGAAAACAAAACAAGGCCTCGTGCGCCCCTGCACCGGTCAATCGGATCATTGCATACTCCTAAACAGACCGGTAGGGCCAGGTAGACTTCCTGTGTCAATTCATAGAGGCTTTCACTAATGGATTTCACAATGCACATAAATGTAAATGCTTCTCAAGAGAGAACCTTGATTAGAAACATCCAATTACAGAATAATATACCAAAGCTTTAACTGACATGACAATTATCCTCACTGAAGCTTATGGTTATTTAGAAAATAAAACTGTGCCAATTTGGACCGTTTATATATGTGAGAGAATACAGCACAGATTGTTTTGCTGGGTGTTAATTGGTGATTGCTGTATATGTATGGGCGCAGATATAGACGCCCCCTTAGGTCAGTGCGCAGTACTGCACCTCGACGGAGCGCTAAGATAATCAACAAAATGGTGGCTTTGCCCGTGGTCACGTGACTCCTTTGTACTCCGTAAACCGTCTATGGGCAAAAATACTGCGTGTTAACCACCTCCGAGGCTATATTTGCAGAGAAAAACGTATACATTTTGAGCCCAAAATACGAAACCTCGGCCGTCTCGGACCCTAGCGACGTATTTGACGCTTTTCTGCAGGAGAAATGGCGGCCATTTTGTGTACACTGGCGCAGAGAAGCAAGGGACGCGCCTCTGAGAAGAAAAAATTAAATAGCGTTCAAAATGCATGACTCTGAGCAACAAAACGTACCGATTCCTCCTCTTTCTCCATCCCAGTTGGCATCTGTGGCACTGCCCGGTTAATAGACGCATATTCGTGCAGGTCAGGCAGGTCCTCGCAGCGGAAGACGGGTAGAGGCTTGGAAGCGTCCAGCGCCCGCGCCCGAAACGACAGTTTACTCATTTTTCTTTATAATTCGAGATGCAGCATAAATCTATCCGATCCCCTAATGTTCCCTACTGGTCCGATTAAAGTTCTCATGGATGATGCCGGTTCGGTATCCAGCAGCGCACGGGTCGCTCGGTGGAGGTGGCGGGGCGAGCGGAGGCGCGAGGCCGGGTGTGGGTCGCTCTCTCTCGGTGTGTGTTTCCAGCGCGCTCCGGTCCCTGATTCCAGGCTCAGTGCGCCATGGCCAACATGGCGGACATTAAAAACACTCTTTAACGGTCCGCTCGTGTTCAGCGGCCCAACCCCCCGATCCCAGATCAGCCATTCCCACATGGGCTTACAACGCATGCGCTCGTGGCGCGCTAAGAGACGGGGGAGGGAGTGAAAACCACTCCCATACCTTCTACAGAGCGCGTTTCTTCAAAAACATGTCTTTTTTTGCATCTCAGTGAAGTTGGCCCCCCACCGAACGCCAAACCGTCGCTAAAATAGTCTCAATCGTTTGTGCCGTTTTGGTTTGTTGGATATAAAATATTTATTTAAAGGCCATTTTCAGGTCACTCAGCCCCAAATTTTACCCCAAATAGTCTCGTTTGTTTGTGCCGGTAAAAGTTTCGTTTGTACTGCTTCGGTTTGTAAAATATTAGACGTCACATAATAGGCGATGACGTCACCCAGTCGTTAGTGTTTCGCTCGTGCTGCTCTGTTTTTTTGTTTGTTTGTTAATTTTTTTCTAACCGATAACCGAGGTTCGTTAAGCCATTATTAACCGATTTTTAATAACAATTATGTTAAATTTCAATTATTCAGAACATGAGGATTCACATCAAGCGCAGAGCGTGTGCAAACAGATAAAACTTAAGAATTAAATAAACCCATATGCGAAATAATTTGTTCTAAATAATAAATTAACAAAACGAAAGAAAACAACAACAAATAGCAGCCTATATGCAGAATTTCAGTTAATTTCTGTGATGCCCTCTTTCCTTTAGAAATACACATCTGTTTTTATTGTGATTGTACACAAGTAATAGAAATATTTAGAATAGTTTCGAACTGTCTTTTTCTTGAATCGTTATTGTAAGCGGTTTCCACTTTTATAAAGGGAGGAAAATCCAATGATCCTGCCAGTGCTGCACACATGCGTGTTAGCCTTCGCCTTCAGAACAAAATTAATACACTATAAATTTAAAGCAACTCAAGATATGCATGTTTGAGAGGTAACTCATCTTCTACTTACAATTTACCTCTCAAACATGCAATGTTTGATTTCATTTTATTTAATTTGATAATAGTGAAAATAATAATAATAGTGGAAATTAAGTCTAACATTATTTACATTTTATTCACACACGGTCTTGACTTTATAAAATGATTATATGAAATATATTAATTATAATTTATCATTATAATTAACTTGATTATTTCCTGGATTCCTAACATAAAAAAAAAAAAAATCAATCCTCTGTAATTGCAGGAAATGGGATTCAAATTGAAAACATTTCCCCAATTTTCCAAGCTCCCACCTCCTCAGTTCACACCCTGCACTAATGTTTTATTCTAATTTGATAAATTAATGTTCGGTTAATCAGCAGCAGTTGTCGATCGGAAAAATTAACTGAAATTAGCATCTAATCAATTAAATTAATGAGCAACCCTAAATAAAATGCTAAATAAAAAGCAGCACAAACAACTATTGAGCCTATTTTGGGTCAGTTTGGAGCATGTATGGGGGCTGGTGATGTCATCACCTATAAAGTAAAGTCTAATATTTAAAGACCTGAAGCAGCACAAATAAACGAGAGCATGTGGGGGCTGACTGACCTCAGAATGACCATTAAATATTATTTTATCATGTAAAAAAAAAAACAACGCAGCCCAAACAATTTTTATGGCACAAACAAAATATTTTATATAGAATATTTTATATCTAACAAACCAAAGCAGCATAAAAAAGAAAAATTACAGCACAAACGATTGAGACTATTTTTTGCAACGTTTTGAATTGGGTGGGGGGCCAACCTTACGGAAATGATTACAGCTGGGCTGTCGATTTTCGAAAAAGTGGTTTTCTAACAGCACAAGGCAAAAACAGGTGAAAAAAAGTAGTGTGTTATAATGTTGAAAAATAATTAGACCTATTAAAAAAAAGAAATAATGTTTTTAATTTTTTATTTGCATTTACAGATTACTTACAAAAGGTTGTTCCTTTTTACATGTTGTCACAAAACCTTACTAAATTAGCAGTTGAAATATATAGTATGCTTTTACTATCAAAAATATGAAGCAAAAATTATTATTTCTTTCCAAAAAGAGTATAGATTAAAATCTATAGTTTCAAAACAAACATTTTCATGTTTACCCTAGAACTCCGAAATGACCAGTTCTTAAGTTAAATCAAAATGCTTAAAAAAAAAAAAAAATTATATATATATATATATTTAAAAAATGCAGTAAAAACTTGTTATGGGCCAAGAGAAAAAAAAGTATGATTTTAAGTTAAAATTAAATTTTATATTTAATCTATGAAGTTATTAAATCATCCTTCTGAATTGAGATTACTTTTCTAGGTGAACGTCTGGTTTGTTACTGACCCAATTCATGAGACCTAATTCATTACATTATCTCACTTCAGCATAACCTACTTATCTAGCAACATAAAGTATTACTTGTACAATAATTTGGCGTCGGCATAAAATGTTACATTCTTAACATTTGTTACGTTACTTCTACCAATAGGTTATCTATTGTATGTTTAACTATGGTCTTGTGAGGCACAACGTTTTGCTCCTTTATGTCCCCACACATGGCTAACGTCAAAGCTCACTTGACTTTATTTTCACAGAAACATCAGAGGAGCGCTGCAGCTCAAAAGACGTAAACCTTTTGTATCAACAAAGACAACAAAGCCATAATTTCTTCTGAAAGTCATCTCAGTGGTGTTGCAGCACAATCTCGAACACTATTCCCACTAGAAGCAAAGAGACAAGTACCACATGGCCACAAAGAGACGCCCACAAGATCACGTTTCACTGCAAAAACATTTACCATTCCCCTTCTGTCGGCTAAAGCATTAGTAGATACTTTCTCCTTCATACATCAATGCACTTACATCATAAGACCACAATACATGCACATACAGATTTAACAGTGTACAACTCTAAAAAGCAATGCATCAACAACATATCAACAACAACATTAAATCATGTGTATTTTTGTAGGTATTTTATAATATACAACAATAAAGCACCCAAGATAAGATCTAGTGCAAGTTTTACCTCCACTCCCAGAAGACCCACACCGCCGTTCCCGTCTGACCCTCCAGAGGGGTAACAATCCATCCAGCATCGTCCATCCCTGTCACACACACATTGATATAAACAAACATGAGCATTGACCATGACCATACTCTTGACCTCAAGGGTGAAGGTGTTGCCAAATCTCTTGGCACCACCTCTCTAGGACAACAGCCAAAATATGACATAAGTGCTTTCATGTACCAACAAAGGAGTATATCATTGCTCCCAGTTGTTTCCTATCTCGAATTAATAAAAATGCAAATCTGCAACAGCGCCACCATGTTTAAACACTGAACAATAACGCATTTTCGCGCAAATCCGTTTGACCGTTCACAATTATATAACTACAATCCGGATTCTACGTAAACGAACAACGAAACTCGCGGAGCGGAAGAGCATATAAAAAGCTGCTCCTATTTTGTCTAACCGAGGAAAAAAATATCTGACAGGACATAAAAACGAGTCGAGGCAAGCTTTTAAAAAGGATGACACGTAGACTCGCAGTTAATGTGCGGAGATGATGCGGCCATCCGCAGTCAAAGCCTTCTGCAGATATTTAACCTGCGCGAAAAGTGCACCTTCGGCTTTGTTTCAACCCCCAAACAGCTCGCGAGCGATCACACAATTCCGACATTTTAGCAAAGTGTGCCGTTGTCAATGCAGAGCTTGTTTAGGAAGGTATCTTGAGTTTATTTTCCAGGCTGATGTGACATAATGATGTTGGGAATATGCTGACGCTCGCCTGCCAAGTTCACAGTTGGAGTCGCTCATTCAGAAAGCCTTTATGTTATCAAATCGACATTAATCGATCAATCCACTTTAAACGGCAGGCAGATAAATAGCCGAGACTTACCAGCCCTAGATCCAGATATCTCCCCGGGTCTGTCCTCGATTTGCCACATCTCGGGGTTTCAGACGGCGTAACTGTGTAACGCATCAAGGTGGTGTTTGGCAAACAAACGGCACAGTCGTCAGACACACTGTCTCCCTCGCGCGCGGGCGCGCGCTCTCTCGCCTTTGCCTTCCGTTCGACACAGCGATTAGAGGATCTCCTCGGTTATATGAAGACAACGCAAAACCGTTAAGAGATCCGGCAGGGAAATGAAGGAGTTATTTGCGTCAGATTAAGGCTGTAAGCAGACCCCGGGGACAGCCCGAGACTGCCACAGGGTTAATAACTTTGCAATGGCAGCGAGACGCCGCGTGATTGGTCAGTGAGTGGCACCAATCACCTGTGGGAAGCTCCAGGCATATGATCTAAGTAGCAGCATGAAGAGATTTTTTTTTTTAGATGCTGTGGTAGAACTAATTACTGCAAAAATACACTTAACCCCTTCTATTGCCCTTAGGATGATTTTGACCAGATTTCTCTTTTACTGAATACAACTACGCCGTTTGTGGTGGCAGGCAAATCAAGAACAGTGCCAAAGGAAAAACAAAAGCCCTGTTAAAACTTTACAATCAGAAAAAAGGTACAAAATCAGTCACTGAAGGGAAAAGATAGAAATTTGTATTATTTGGGTACTTATATGTATATATTTAGGTGCTAATATGTACATTTAAGTACTTGTGTGCATCCTTTAGGGGTAAATTAGGTGCAAAGCTGTATATTTCAAAAAAGTATTACACCTCTCAGACGTTTACTTGAGAATTTAATAAATTCAGCAGATATGCATTCACAATTTAGCTTTGGAAAGTGGATTTTTGTCCAATCAAATGTTTTCTAGAATGAGAATGCCACTCCCCCAAATACAAACATCCACTAACCATGGGGAAAAAGCCACACACACAACCAAACTGTCAATAATAACTCCAACACTGTTTTATTGGCTTTATAGAAAGTATTCAAAAATAATAATCATTGGTGAATTTTGTTTTGACTTCTTGTGCTCTGGGAAACCATAATCTCACAGGAAACGAGGAGTTTCATATTTACATATAAACATGACCTAATGGAAAAAATAGATATAATTAAGCAATGGGAAACTAGTAGGCTTCTCAGCTAGTAGTTTCAGACCCGAAATGTAAGTAATGCTGGATAATGGATGCAAGCACTATGCTAAAAGCACATAAAAAAACCTAAACAATAAATAATTGATCAAGCTTTCAAACTGAGGATTAAGTGATGTTGATATCCAAATAGGTGCTTTTTCCACAAGTCACCGTATGGCCCACATTAAATACAGTTTATGATACTGTATCAGGTCACCAATGTGAAATCTGGGCGATGAAGCAAAGACTAGTTGAGATCCACTGCTGCAAGCCATCCTGAAGGCACATCACTTTCCCTCATATTTGGGGTTCAACACAGTTGTCACAGCACTCTTATAGATGGGGTTGTCACCCTAAAGACAACAGCAGGAATTATTATCCCAGTAATTATTTAGCAATATAAAAAAAGAAACGCTAATAAAGAGGTGCATACCGTGTCCCACTTGGCATTCATCTTCTCCTTCTCGAACTTGGCGAACTCTCTGCGGTCGTGAATAACCATGAGCAGCTTCCAGATGAGTAGAAGTGCTAAACCAATCAGAACGATTCCTGCGACCACACCCGCTACGATGGGAATGATGTCAGGGCCAGAGGGACACTCTATGGACACAGGCACAAAGCATTATGGGAAACAAGGTCAAACTTATACTAGTTGTACTAGTAAATAAGAATTAAGATATTAAAATGTCTGCTACTGTGACGTATATCTGATTGAAACTGTTTCTCTGACAATATTTGTCATTCAATATTTGAAAAAAACTCAGCATTGGAGAGTTTGTCTATAATTTTTACCCTTTTTGTTAGCCACAAAGACGTCAATGGTGTCATCGTTCTTTGTAGTGTAAGCGAAGAAGAACCAGCAGTCATCAACATCACGCTCTTTGCATTGATTGATGGTCTGGTTTGACCTCTTAAAAAGATCCTCCTTAGTCGTTTCTGGTATAATATTGAAGGATTTGCATTCTTCCTGACATTTCTGTTTCTTGCTACCTGTTCCAAAATGTAGGCACTCAACACAGTCCCTTTAAGGCAAAACACAGAGGAATGTATTTAGTGCTGCTAGCTGACATTAAACCAATTCACGATTGCAAGTTAATCAGATAAAAAACTGACAGCAATCCAGTAGTATGTTATGTTAGTATAACCTTATCAGGAAGTATTCGGACAATAACTCACTTGTGTTGATTGCAAATTCTGGAGCAGGTTGGGCAGATTTCACAGGTTGGACCTTCAAATTTTTTGTCTGTACATTTACAAACGCCACACTCACAGGTGCCTCGACCGTTACAGATCTGTTTGTTACTGGCCAGACATGTGGAGGTGTCCAAAGGGCATTCACAAGCACTTCCTGTGTAGTCAGCATCACAGATACACTTCTTGCAGTCGCATCGACCATGACCTGTGGGAAAATGGATGCCTCAGGGACAAGTATTTTTTTTTCTAACTTTCCTGAACAATCGTCTAATTGGTAGAATTCATTCACAACGATAAAATACAGAAAAAAGCAGCAGTGCAAATTCTCAATGGGTTGTACCTCCGCAGAGCTTGTTGTTGGAGCGGTCACAGCTGAAGTTGTCACATTCACAGAACTTTCCGCTGTATATCTCCTCTGGGTTGTCTCTTTTCTTGCACTCACACGTTCCACAGACGCAGTCTCCATTGTTGCTGCAGATGTCCGTCCCGTTGTCCACGCGGCAGTTTGCATCAAGATCGTCTGTCAGGAACTCATCTTGACTGCACTCACATAATCTGCCTGACCAGCCTTTATTACATCTGATATAAGAGATAACATTGAATCAGGATAATTGTCATATTATCTGAATTTGCATATGAGATTATCAGCCTCTCAAACCTGCATACTCCACACTCCAGAGTGCCATGACCGCCGCTACACGCCGGGCTGTTTGGGATTCCGTCTTTACGACACTCACATTCACAGATGAAGTTGAGGACCACCTCCACCTTCTCACTGAAGCCCAGCAGGTTGATCCTTATAGTCTCTGATTTACCTTTAGATGGACATCCCTTGGCTGTGATTTCTATATCAAAAGCCACCTGTGAAGTACAACACACTTTTTTAAATGCTAAGGCCCTCGTGCATAGTACAAACAAGAAGCCCTTTTTACATATTTAGAGATTCGCAAGAAAGTTGTTTATTGTAGTAAAAAAAAAATATTCATAGAAACACTACAGTTAGACTTAATTGTACATCACCACGTATAACTAGATTTTATGAAATTTAGTTAGTCCCTTTTGTTATTAGTAATGTGCATTAGTTTGTTTGGTGATAAAATTAATTTTATTTATTTCATTATTTTGAAAGTGACATACACTGCAACGAGTCATCAGAACTTTGTTAGATTTCATGCAATTTATGCTGTCAATGTACTTACACAAACATACCATCTATTCATTTTTTAATCAGTCTCACTTTGTTTTTATGTTATTTTATATTATTATGTTATATTTTATATTATTTTTTTACCAGAAATGTAAATTTTTTCTACAATGTGCTTTTTTAGGATGCCGTGCTTCATCTAAAACTTGCATATACAGACTGCAAAAAATGCTTTAATAGTCTAGATTTTTTTGTCTTGTTTTCAGCCAAAATATCTAAAAATTCTTAAATCAAGAAGGATTTTCTAGAAATTATGGTCTTGTTTTTTTTTAGAAAAACAATTAAAAATTAAGCAAATTTTTACTTGAAACAAGCAAAATAATCTGCCAACCAAAATAATCTTACTTCAGAAAACAAGGTTATTTTGCTTGCCAAATTGGAAGATTATTTTGCTTCATCACCCACACAGGTGGAATCTGATATACAGTAGAAATCACAGCCAAGGGCTGTTGTTTGTTCTAAGCAAAAACTCACTTAATTTTGATTTGCCTAGAAAATTCTTCTTGATTTAAGAATTTTTAGATATTTTGGCTGGAAACAAAACAAACAAATCTAGGCTAGAAAAGTATTCAGTTTATCTGCACAGAAGAAGTGCAACATGGGGGTTGCTTTGTGTTAATTTGCACAGCACTGAAAATAAAAATAACTAGTAGGAACTAGTTTTTAATTACATATATAATTAAATTCCAACATGTCACCCTTCTCTCTCAGTCTTAGAAATATGCAAAGTAGAATATCATTGGTGAATGGGCATGAGCTGGAATTCTGATACTGTATGTACCAACTTGTGCACCAAGCTTAAGCCACAGCTAGCAAATAGGAGTCATTCTACATGCACAGACAAGTTTAAATGTTCATTCTCTCACCTCATCCCCAATGGAGATGCTGGAGCACTTTCGTCCATTTTCTCCTTTTTCGCTGACTCCATTCTTACAGTGGGAGACGTAGGAGATGGACACACCAGCAGGTAGCTTGCTGTTCTCCAGAATGACCTCTGAGGACAAAGACTGATGGCCACAATTAAACTTGTGCTTGGCAAATAGACCGTCAAATACAACTCTTAAAGTGATAGTTCACTCACATTCTGTCATCATAATTATGTGGGATGCAATAGAAAATACTTTAACATTCTCTTCTCTTTAAAAATACTCTTCTTTTGTGCTTCACAGAAGAAAGAAACACAAAGGATATTTAGAATGATAAAATGATGACAAATTTGTAATTTTTTGGTGCACTGTGCCTCAAACTGTTAACTTTACTTCTCGCAGAACTGTTGATCCGACTGAGCAATAAGCTTCTTACCATTTTCTGTACATATTTAAGATGATAAAAAAAAAACCTTTATGCGTGGGAACCGCTGAAAAGCAGACTTGCCAGCAAAAAAAGAGTAACAGTGGTTTTAGTTTCACTTCCGTTTAACCTTACAAGGGACTTGTGCTGGCCACAGTCAACCATTACAGACATATGAAGAACATAAACTCACATTATATGCATCAATGATGAGCTGGATGACATTGGAAGAATTGGTAGACAGTGTGCCCACTGCTGATTTAGGGATTAGAGCAGAAAGCTCCTATTGCACACACACGCACAAACAAGCATTATGAGTGAATACATATTACAATTTGAGTTAAACCTGATGAACATGATGTTATTACATTGTGAAAAAGATATAATGCACACAATGCACACACCTGATAAAGATCTCTGAATTGCTGTGTCACAGCAAAGATGGTCTGAATATTGTTGTCACTCAGTGTGTCCACCAGCTGAGAGATGGAGGGGTAGTCCTGTAAAAAACAACTGAAATCAATGAAGCACCCTGCCATTTCCTGAATTTCTGAATATTTATCAGTTTTTATCTATCAACACATACTTACAAAATAGTTGTTCATGGTGTACATATTATTCTCTAGATGGCATTTCCCATCATTTGGACGAACAATGCCACCTAGTTTTCCATCTCCAGCAAAATGGAATCCAGCATCCGTGGAGAACACAAGGAGGCGAGTAACATTCCTCCAGCCGATCACTTCCTGAAATACAATCAAAACACAGCAAATTTTGGCCAAACTTGTTGCATGATGCTCCCTAGAACTTAAAGAGATATTGAGAGTGCACAGATACACACTGACTACATGGTTAGAGTTTTAAAGTTAAATCAGAACTCTCAGGTGACAGTCAGAACTAGTATATGATGGTAAAGATGAAGTATACACTATAATAAGAAAAATAGCTTCTACATTTGGAGCATTTTTATTACAAAAAGAAAGTAGTTGTGGATGCAACCATTCACAGGGCAAGCACAACACCGCATGTGCAAACATGTATTGGAGACTTTGCCCATAGTTCTCTGGCATTTAAGGAATGTTCAGCTTGACTCACAGTGCAGACAGCAGCTTGCATGAGTGCATCAAATCCTCCCTCAGGAGAGTCCAGGTTTCCAGAGGTTTTCTGCTTGCTGACCTCTTGAGAAAACAATCCACCGTCGTCGGTCAAGTTCAGGACATTTTTGTAACTGAAGGGTGCCGAGCAGTCATTTGGAAAACATGGGTTTTTCAGATACTTTGGTGTCATCAAAATGTAAGGCATAACCATTTTCTCCAAGAATGAACCAAAACCTGCAAGCAAGAGTTAGAAGATCATTTAACAAATAAAAGAGCTCACAGGAGTGAATGTGAGCATGTGTGTTAACCTCCTAACCTATCCGCAGGTCTTTCGTGATGTGCTGCATTGCCTTGGCAAGTTCGGTTCCAAGGTTCTTGACATTTTCAAGATTACTTTGCATGGAGTCGCTGAGGTCCATCAAGAAGTACAGATCGATGGGATAATCTTCAGCCCTCTTGAACTTGAGAGTAAACTTCTGTGGTTCACCTGTAGTTTGAAAAGACAAGAAACAAACAGAAATATGCTGTAAAATAATTAATGTCTCCTGATTTATATCTCACATTCAGATTCATCCAGTGATGTTTTTGACAGATGGGGTCCAGTACCTGATCGGAGGTTCAGGGTGAGTTTCTGTGGCTGAATCTGGGTGATCTCATCAGGTCTTAGATTCTGTCTTGTGTCAACTTTACGGTTTGTGACGGGTTTGTCCTTGTCGATGGTGACCGTTCCTCTGGGGTTTTCTATGCCGAGTGGTTTGCAGCCTGCCTTTTCTAAAGAATCTCTGTCATCACAGCGTGAAGGTTTGAAATCCTGATAAGATGCAAGCAGAGACTTGTACACATTCTGGTAAGACTCAGATCACCTTCCAGAGTCAGGAGAAGACGATCAAACTTTGTAGACAACATAACTTACCGGGTCTTTGCACCACGCGCACTGTGGCCCGATCTGAATACACTCTCCGCATGTTTTGGCATTCGCAGAAATACATATATTGCTATCTGAACGCAAAACACATACACAACAACTTTAAGAGATAAGATCTAAAGTCGTACAATTTGAAGATTTTAGTCCAGTGACTAAAGCATTATGAAAACATCTTTTGCAGAATTACTCTTTGTTTTTCTTCATATATTTATGCCAAAGGAGTGCACTTAATCATACAAGAAACTCAAAAAACCTAAACATTAAAAGAATGCCCTCTAAGGCACTAAAAAGTAGCTGTGTTGCTGGCGATAAATAACTTGTATTACCTGTTTTTGATCTGACATGAGAGACAAATCCTAGTAGAGCTGATATTAATAAAACCTTCATATCCATCTAAACGCAGAACATAAATGACAGAGAAACACTTTAGGGAGAGAAGATCAATCACTTATGTGCAAATATGCATAATCCTTGCCAGATACTCACTGTACAATGAATGACAGTTCAAAACATTTCTAGAAATGTGCATTAATCTAGACTTAATGTTTTGATTTTTGATAAGAAGTATAATGCTTTTTGCACCAAAAAGTAGGTTGCCATTAAAAAAAGGATAGGCAAACAGGAGGGTCTCTGACTCAGAACAATGAAAGAGACAGTTAATCATTGACTTTGATAACAAATAAGATATTGAGAAAGAAACAGCGGCACCACGAAACAGTCACTTCCTATCTTACTTTCTGCGTGTCTGTATATATATATATAAACAAACAGAAACAATATTTATTTGCAGAAACTATGACTAAGTGTATAAAAATAAAGAAAAGTGAAACTTAAAAGTGTTACTCACCTTAACACATGCTCCTAAGTCTCTTCCTAGAATTGTGTGTTTATGAAGTCAATGTTCAGTAGTTCAGACTACAGCAGCAGTCTCACACCTCACACACACACAGGAAACACAGGCTAAAGGATTATGAGGTTTGGGCGGAACATGTCTAAGTGAGGCTCCTCCCCCAGAACAGATTCACATTTTACTCCCATCAGAAATAAAAATGTACAAATATTTTCAATAATAATGTTAACTATTATTTTTATTAAATATAAAATATTTCTCAATGCATGGCAAAAAATTTACATAAAAATAGTTTGAATAATAGTATAATAATTGCCATTCTAATAGGTTTAACAAGGGTAGAGGAGGAGATGAGTAATAAAAAATAATATTATCTATCCAGAAATAGGCACGAAATATTTGTGCTCTATAATATTCAAAGGACAGGAGTGGCACCATAAAGGGACTTCTGGAAATGAAGTCATCGATGAGCTAGCAAAGAAGTCTTTATAAAGGAATGAAGTAAAAACATGCTTGATTTCTTTCACTTCAGCTATTCAAACAAATCAGCTAGGGTGATGGATGTAATTGTAATATTGTCCACTAGAAGAACCCGGTGGATAAGATATCTTAAAATATATATAAATAAAAAAGATAAATAAATGCTCTAAAAAAAACAGTTTATTTGAAAAATTTTGACACATTCTCACATTCATAATTAACACATTCTCATGTAACCTAAAACACAGAAAGCCCTAAGAATGTCCCTATGTATTTGTTTTTTAACATGTTGTTTTAGTGATGACAATATGACAGTTTGTTTTGCATAGAATACACTCAGTTTTACAATAATATCATATATGCAAATATATAATCAAAAACGGTCCTAGCCTTAGAAGACTAGGCTAAAATAACATAGCATGCAAGCATAGCGCAGCAATCATCATCTGCTTGTTGACCTATGACATCCCATGATACACATCACAGATCTGTGTGTTACTGTAAAAAACAATTATTAGACATTTCAGTCGGATTGCTAATCATCCATGTGGGTCATTGGGTCAAATGATGTCATTAATTACTCACCCTCATGTTGGGGAGAAGAGTTTTAGTTAATTGTTAGTTTTATCTTCTTTGCTCAAAAAAGTATTCTCATAGTGTTGCAGAACTGAAGTTGGACCACTGTTTTACCGTGTATTTACTACATTTCTGGAGCTGGGAACATTGCAGTTGGATTACTGTCTATGGAAGGTCTGATGGCTCTCCGATCTCATTAATATCTTAATTTGTGTTCTGAAGATGAACAAAACTCTTACAGGTTTGGAACAACATGAGGATGAGTAATTAAGGACAGAATTTTAATTCTGGGGTGAATTAACCCTTTAAATCTCGATGGCTGTCGTTTATAGCTTTGTGTCAATTTTCTGGATTTAAACTGTCGTAGATTTACTCATAGCCATTTGTGCTTGGACGCTGATAATCACGACTTTATTATGTACAAGAACTCTGCCAATGACTCACTTGCATTCAAACACAGAAAGTCAATGAAAGTCAAATTCTGGGGCAGGTTGGGCAGAATTCACAGGTCAGACCCTTATAAAGTGGGTCGGTACATATACACTGACCACACTTACAGATGCCCCGACCGTTACAGATCAGCTTGTTTCTGGCCAGACAGGTTGAGGTGTCCAGACTGCAATCACATGCACTGCCTGCATAGTTTGCATCACAGATACAATTTCTGCACACACACTGGCCATGACCTGTGGGGGGGTGTCGAAATGCATCAGTCATAAGGTGTCCTCATTAAAATAAACTATAACTATTTTACAAGTTATCCAGTATAAATATATAATTTTTAAATCAAGATACTTACTACATTTTTTTTTCAAAATATACAAACTTAATTCAAAGAGAAGTTTTTTTTTTTTTTTTTTTTTTTTACATAACATCAACTCACTATACAATTTTCAGAAAACAAGACTTGCACATTATTTTATAACTTAGTATTCCTGCCCTGTTGTCCAGTACAAATATCTAAACATTCTTAAATCAAGATACGTTTAAGCAAAATGACTTAAGATATATTAAGCCTTAAGTTTTTCAGAAATGTATGCAAATTAGTTTATGCTTCAAGCAAGAGGGAAAGCTGTCAATAAACTAAGAAAGTGTAACTTAATTTAAAGAGATAACAAAAAGCTGGAAAATATAAGGTTTGCACGTACAATTTCCTGTTGATTTTAACAGTGTTCTGTGATTTTAACTGAGCAGAAGCAAGTATGCATTTCAACATAAAAAAATCTATTTAAAATAAATATATCCTATAGTACAAAATAGGTTGTGTACCTCCGCAGAGCTTGTTGTTGGAGCGGTCGCAGTTGAAGTTGTCACATTCGCAGAACCTTCCGCTGTATCTCTCCTCTGGGTTGTCTCTTTTCTTGCACTCACACGTTCCACAGACGCAGTCTCCATTGTTGCTGCAGATGTCCGTCCCGTTGTCCACGCGGCAGTTTGCATCAAGATCGTCTGTCAGGAACTCATCTTGACTGCACTCACATAATCTGCCTGACCAGCCTTTATTACATCTGATATAAGAGATAACATTGAATCAGGATAATTGTCATATTATCTGAATTTGCATATGAGATTATCAGCCTCTCAAACCTGCATGCTCCACACTCCAGAGTGCCATGACCGCCGCTACACGCCGGGCTGTTTGGGATTCCGTCTTTATGACACTCACATTCACAGATGAAGTTGAGGATGATCTCCACCTCCTCAGTGAAGCCCAGCGGCTTGATCTTTATGGTCTCTGTTTTACCCTTAGATGGACAGCCAGTAGCCTTGATTTCTATATCAAACTCCACCTGTGAGGTACAACACATTGTATTAAATAACAGGTGCATACCATTTATGGGAACTGTAATAGCCTGTAGGGTCTATAGGTTTTATCTGTGACGTGCTCTTTAGAATGTTAAAGGCTGTTTTGGGTCACCACTATGGACTACCATAGTATTTATTTCCTTCTATGGAAGTCAATGGTGACTCAAAACAGCCTGGTTACAAACATTCATTAAAACATCCTCCTTTGTGTTTGAAACAGGTTTGAGAGTACTTAATGACAGAATTTACATTTTTTGGGTGAAGTGTTCTTGTGTAACGTAACTTGTGTTACATATTCTCTTAAACTAATATACTCAGAGATTAAGTTAGAGGAATTTGGGATTTTGAAAAATTTGTTCAAATATTTAAAATATTGTCACATTATTTATTTACAGCACATTTCAGGCAATCACAGCTGCCAGTAAATATAACTTTCTTTATTTAAACAATGCAGTAAGTTGCTTACTCCCATCCTCATTGAAGATGATGGAGCACATCAGTCAGTTCTGTTTAGGAAATTTTGTATCTAATGGAAAGGAATATCTGATGAAAATGACATAAGGATATTATTCTCACCTCATCCCCAATGGAGATGCTGGAGCACTTAAGCCCATTTTCTACTTTTTCGCTGACTCCATTCTTACAGTGGGAGACGTAGGAGATAGACACACCAGCAGGTAGCTTGCTGTTCTCCAGAATGACCTCTGAGGACAAAGACTGATGGCCACAATTAAAAACCGAGGGTATATTAGTGCTTGGCAAAAATTCAAGTGAGTCTGAAGACCTTGATTAGCTGTGTTAAGTGCGTTTAGTTGAAACTAAACTGTGCAGGAAAGTGGCCCTCCTCCAGGAACAAGTTTGGACATCCCTGTACTAAAATGAACTAGAACTGACCACAGCCATCCAATACTCACTTTTTAAAAATAACTTACATTATATGCATCAATGATGAGCTGGACGACACTGGAAGAATGGGTAGACAGTGTCCCCACTGCTGATTTAGGGATTTGAGCAGACAGCTCCTATTACACACACACACACACACACACACACACAAACACAAATTACAGGTCTGCCCAGGATTTCTAAATTGCTTAAAATAATGATTAAAGTACAGAAATAAGCAAATAAAAAGCATTAGGAGCTGTATGCTTCGCTCTTTATCGCTCTTGTGGTACATAAACTTCATAAAAAGATCGATCTGCACAAACAGACAAAACTTTAGAAATCCAGGACAGAACATGTCCCTGGGAAGTGGGACGTCTGGTCACCTTTTTAACACAAATGCATTATGAGTCAGTAAAGTCTCAGTACAGTTAAACCGGATGCTTACTATGAGATGATTAAAATGATAATACACACATTGATTATATTATATAATACACACCTGATAAAGATCTCTGAATTGCTGTGTCACAGCAAAGATGGTCTGAATATTGTTGTCACTCAGTGTGTCTACCAGCTGAGAGATGGAGGGGTAGTCCTGTAAAAAACAACTGAAATCAATAAAGCACCCTGCCATTTCCATTGGCCTCTGAGGGCCTGAATACCTATCAATCAATCTACCTGTCTGTCTGTCCATTTATCTATCCATTTATCTATCTATCTATCTATCTATCTACCTATCTATCTACCTATCTATCAACACATACTTACAAAATAGTTGTTCACGGTGTACATATTATTCTCCAGATTGCATTTCCTATTATTTGGACGAACAATGCCACCTGCTTTTCCATCTCCAGCAAAATGGAATCCAGCATCCGTGGAGAACACAAGGAGGCGAGTAACATTCCTCCAGCCGATCACTTCCTGAAATACAATCAGTACACAGAAGACAGAGCAGAGCTACAAATGGTTAGATTATATGTCAGCAGTATATGTCATTATAAGAGTATCAAAGTTTAGCCCCTGAATTTATACGTTTGGAGCATTTTCCATTAGAAAAACTATTTTATTGGAACAAAAAAAAGTAGTTGTGGAACGGGTGCAGGCAAGCACAACACCGCATGTGCAAACAGGTATTGGAGACTTTGCTCATAGTTCTCTGGCATCTGGAATGTTCAGCTCGACTTACAGTGCAGACAGCAGCTTGCATGATTGTTTCAAATCCTGCTTCTGAAGAGTCCAGGTTTCCAGAGGTTTCCTGCTTGCTGACCTCTTGAGAAAACAATGCAGTGTCATCTGTCAAGCTCAAGACGTTTATGTAGCTGAAGGGGGCTGTGCAATTTTTTGGAGAACATGGGTTCAGATGCGTTGGCTCCACCGGAATGAAAGGTTTCTCCATGAAGGCACCAAAACCTTTAAGCGAGAATTAGCAGATCATTTAGCAGCTTTAAGAATATACGCAGGAGTGAATGTGAGCATGTGTGTTAACCTCCTAACCTATCCGCAGGTCTTTCGTGATGTGCTGCATTGCCTTGGCAAGTTCGGTTCCAAGGTTCTTGACATTTTCAAGATTACTTTTCATAGAGTTGCTGAGGTCCATCAGAAAGTACAGATCGATGGCATAATCTTCAGCCCTCTTGAACTTGAGAGTAAACTTCTGTGGTTCACCTGTAAGATGAGAGCCAAAAAGAAATACAAAATTGCTAAACTTGCTTTATAGGTGACAAGACCTTATTTATAATTACAAATATAATTCACTAACAACTAAATAAAAATTCGGCCATCATTTAGCCTTCCCTCATGTCATTGAAAACCAGTATGACTTTCATTTATGACTTTATGTAGAAAGTAAAAATATCCTGGTCATTTAATTTAACAAAATATAATAAAATGTCGACTTGTGCATTACATTACAATCTCTTGAAGTAATACAATAGCTCTCTTTGACAAACAATGAAAATCTTGACCTGTCGAACTTGATCAATTTGTGAACAAGTCATTCAGACCGGCTCGGAGTCGCTAAACTTCATTAAAATGATTTGACTCAAAAAGACAGTTTGTTTAATGGTGGTCGAAGTCGAAATCTAGAGTGAATGCATAGATTTGCATGACTTGGACCACATTTACTACATTTTACTTTTTTGTTCATTTTTTTATTTTATATTATCACATCTAGAGATGATGGGGTCCAGTACCTGATCGGAGGTTCAGGGTGAGTTTCTGTGGCTGAATCTGGGTGATTTCAACAGGCCTCAGATTCTCTCCTCTGTCAGCTTTACGGTTTGTGACGGGTTTGTCCTTGTCGATGGTGACCGTTCCTCTGGGGTTTTCTATGCCGAGTGGTTTGCAGCCTGCCTTTTCTAAAGAATCTCTGTCATCACAGCGTGAAGGTTTGAAATCCTGATAAGATGCAAGCAGAGACTTGTACACATTCTGGTAAGACTGAACTCAACTTCCAGATTCAGAAGACAATCAAACTTGTAGACAACATAGCTTACAGGATCTTTGCACCACGCACACTGTGGCCCGATCTGAATACACTCTCCGCATGTTTTGGCATTCGCAGAAATACATGCTGAACGCAAAACACAAACTTTCAGTCAGATTCAATAGACTACATTTTCCAGTGACTGTCTTGTGCAGAATATTGCTTGTTTTATATATTAAATGTTTACATTTTTGCTAAAACAGTTAATTTACTACCATAATATAAGGGATAAACTCATCAAATTAAGAGAATGCATTCTTTGTTGCTGGTGATAATAGACTTGCATTACCTGTTTCTGATCTGACATGAGAGACAAGTCCTAGTAGAGCTGATATTAATAGCACCTTTAAATCCATCTAAACACAAGAGATATTTGATTGTGTACGCAGATAACAATTAAGATATTGAAAAAAATGAAAATATAATCATATAAATTCTTACCTTAACTCCCAAGGCTCTTTCAAGAAATCTGTTCATGAATTTAATGTCTATTCTCAACTTTTCTTGATGTCTTAAGTTTGACTTTGACTTCAGGTTAAAGTTCACCGTAACAGTCCTGTAGGCATATGAAGAATGTTTCTGAAATGGCACACAGAACAATGTAACTGTGGTTGTATGGAGTGTGTGTATGAGATGAGAGCAGGTCTCGTTCAGCAGTAGCAGTAGCAGTCTCACACCTCACACACACAGATTAAGGACTGTGAGGTTTGGGTGGGACAACCAATCACTACGTAGCTGTAACAAGAGAAAAGTACATATTGGGGAAACATATTTTTTAAAAACCACACAATCCATATTGGCTGTTGCAGTATACAGCACATATTTCATGTCACCATGTCAGTAATGACTTTATACAGTTTTTACTTCCAAGATGAATACATTTAGAGATACAATTGAAACTGTACTGTCAGCTACAGTATTGCACTGTTGCACTGAGGAAATGTTCCACTCATTCTTTACCATAGGAGAGGAAGAATTGCATAAACCTGTTAAATCATCTAAACCAACAACATGTATGTTAGACCCTATTCCATTTAAACTATTAAAAGATATGCTTCCAGAAGTCATAGATCCTCTTTTGTCTATTATTAAGTCATACTTGTCATTAAGATATGTCCCCAAAGCCTTCAAACGAGCTGTTATTAAGCCTTTCAATAAAAAAAGCAACTTGACCCCAAAGATCTAGTTAAATACAGACCTTTTTTAATTACAGAGATTTTTATTTACAGACCTATCTTTTCTGTCAAAGATACTAGAAAAGGTAGTTTCCTCATAATTGTATTACTTAGAGAAAAATGGTATCTGTAAGGATTTCCAGTCAGGATTTAGACCATATCGTAGTACTGAGACTGCGCTAATTAGAGTTACAAATGACCTGCTTCTAGCATCTGATCATGGTTGTACCTCATTATTAGTGCTATTGGATCTCAGTGCTGCGTTCGACACTATTGACCACAAGATTCTCTTGAATAGACTAGAAAACTCTGTTGGCATTAG
>JAUYWG010000020.1:1107427-1121758 GCA_034779775.1 Enteromius afrohamiltoni | reverse complement strand
TTCAAACGAGGCAGAAGTCAAAGGTAAAATAAAATTCAAAGTTTTAATGAATGAAGTGTTTTTACAGAAGCGCAAGAAAAGACATACATGCAGCATCCAGCCGGACTAAAAGGCGGACCTTTCAATCATAAGTGCACGTAACACATGGAATATAAATTTATTGTTATGCTGCCGACACTCAGCTTTATCCATTTCTGCTGCCCTGTATTCTTCCACATTGACTACCTGTCTGGAGGAGGTAGAGGCATTAATGAGCCAAAATATCCTGCAGTTGAACAGTTCAAAGTTCAAAAGCCATTTTAGTAGGCACCCTACTAAATGCGTTTTTCATTGGGATCTCTGGCAAAATTGAAGTACATCTAGAACAGAGCTGGCAGCAAAAACACTACACTGGCTATCTGTTTCATTCAGGGTTGTTTATAAGATCTCTCTCCTTACTCATCAGTGCATGCATGGCGATGCCCCATCATATTTCAAAAAATTCCTTGCTCGACAAACTTCTAAACATGCACTCAGTTCTGCTTCAGCTTATCTATTAAACCCCCCAGGACTAGGCTTTGTACCGAGTTTGTGGAATGCTCTCTCTGACCATACGGACTGGCCTCAAAACCTACCTTTTGAGCAAAGCTTTTGAATACTTTTTAACATTTACTTCTTTTTAATCTAGCACTGGAATTTTGTGTAAATATAAAATGTATAATTATTATTATTATTATTATAACTGTCAAAAATATAAAAATGTTGGTGAATCATCTATCATCCAGGTAACAACGATTTTTTCTCTTAAAAATCAGAGAAGTGTTTTCTTACCTAGCCTCACATGCCATGGAGAAAATAGAGGAATCAGTTGAATCTTGAAAGTATGAATTCAGAGGAAAACTGCAAGAGTTTAGGATGCAATTTGTGCCCAAGTGTGTCAAATTGGATCCTGCTCTCCAACCTTTCTCACAGTACTTGAAACAAGATAACAAAAGTAGGGCCTACAGAAAAGAACGCATATTGAAAACACATATTCCAACTATTGACTTGTGTGATGTTAAAGTTAGTCATGAACAAATTCTAAGACTATGTGCTATATTTCTAGAGAGACTTTTGAGAACAGCATTTGCAATGGGGGGCGTGAAGGCCATCTCTTTTTAACTTGTAAGGTCTGCTCCAAAAATTTGTCCAATGTTAATCTGCGGCCATCACTTAGACATTCTGCCATTGAGTACCACAATCTGTTATTTATCCCCACTGTAAACAGGTTGGGATCAGATCATATTACATTGTTTAGCCGCATTTCCACCCCAGGAACTAGGGACTTTTGGCCAGTACTTAATGTGTTTCCACCACAGAACTACATTTCCAGGTAAAAGTTTGCGCCTCAGAAAGTCCCTGCTTGTGAGGTAGTGATTGTTTTAAAGGTCTGGGACTTTCGGGAGTGGGACTTTGGTGCTGAACATACTGATTGGTTGAGTTCATGCAGCATTGCATTTCAACCAACATATTTGCAAACGTTTCTAAATATTATTCTATCAATGAATTTTTTTTTCAGCCGAGAATGTAGTTATTATAAAATTAATATTAAAGTTAAAAAAATTAATATTAATATTAAAAGAGTCAGTACTATTGTTTGATTTAATATTTAATTTAATTTAAATGTAATGTATTTAGCTCACTGAACTATATTTGTGTGGTTTCTAATGAAAAGAGACAGTAGTGTTTGATATTGTAACATTCTGTCCTTGTCTGTCTTGGTCTCCCCCGTCTTGTGATCATTTTGGTTTAGTCCTGTCCTTTTGGTTTGTTCCTGTGTTCATTAGTTAATTTATGTCACGCCGTCCGCCGTTCCATGTGTCTTTGTTGTGTTTTGTTTATGTCACGCCGTCCGCCGTTCCATGTGTCTTTGTTTGTGTTTTGTTTATGTCACGCCATCCGCCGTTCCATGTGTCTTTGTTTGTGTTTTGTTTTCATTGTGTTTCCATGCCCTTGTGTCATTTGTAACCCCGCCCCGCTCGTTACCGAGTATCCTCCTCCAGCCGTGTCTGTCCAGGTGTGTCTTGTTAATGTCTTATTAGTCTCTGTATAAATCCGGGTCCTTTTCTGTCTGTCTTTGTCTTGTGTTGAAGTTTCGTCATGTACTGTTTGAGCTCTGCGTAGCTCTCCGCGTTTTCCTTTGTGTTTCCGAGTTTTAATAAATGTTTTGTTGCAGTAATCCTGTTTCCGAGTCCTGCCTTGCCAAAAAGGAAGCAAGAGCGCGAGCCCTACAGTACATTGAAACTTCAACACAAGACAAAGACAGACAGAAAAGGACCCGGATTTATACACAGACTAATAAGACATTAACAAGACACCTGGACAGACACGGCTGGAGGAGGATACTCGGTAACGAGCGGGACGGGGTTACAAATGACACAAGGGCATGGAAACACAATGAAAACAAAACACAACAAAGACACATGGAACGGCGGACGGCGTGACATAATTCTGTCACGAAACAGGTTGATCGTGCAGTGCGGCAGGCAGGTCACGAGACGAGTCACGGAATTTCGAAAATGCTAGGATTTAATAACAAACAAAAGAAGCTGATGGGGCAGCAAAAAATACAGAGAAAAACCACTCACACGTTCTTTACACATGACGTTATCACAGACTAACTTGAAAGGAAAAACACAGGGCTTAAATACATGGGAACTGAAGCCAAAAAACTATATTTGCAATTAATTTCATTGAACATTGTCAGTGCCAACATGAATAACAATCTTTCTGAATTTACGTACAGTATAGCATTAGCCAGCCCTGCTGAAAAAATTAGGATGCTGTTTAAGCTGGTTCTTTTATGCTGGTCCTTTGCTGGGTTTTAAACTGGTCGGATCTGCTTGAGACCAGCACATAAGGGCCAGCTTAAACTGGCACCTATTTTATTTCAAAAGTTCCATCAGAAGCCTTTTATCTGTATTTGACTAAATACAATTGACAAGTGGTGACACACAGCATATTCTGTAGTCTTCTATTGGCTTTAAATATTAACCCTCATCTTGTTTGTGTTACTTTTAATCCTTCTTTAATCTTTGACCTCTTGTTATATTTTACACGTGTGTCACATTGTAACCAGTAACTATCAACTGATTTTAATCTCTTTTTGTATAATAAAAAACACCATATATCCTCAATAATCATTAAAGAACTGATTAGTTGATTCATCTCATCAGTAAAATAGTTTATAATACATTTCCTAGAAACAGAGATGGCCCTTACTGCAAAACACAAGATCCAGGGTGCGGGGTGGATCCAACTCCAACCTTACACCTTACATACAGTATACCTAACCTCCTTATCCCTAAACCCACCCATCCCCACCCCCTGGATGTGGATCCAACCATGCCCCCTGCACATTTTGTTCCGCAGTGAGGGGTTACTGTAAAAACATGATCATGTTTTACACGTGATTACCTGCAATACAAACAAATATTTACTTCTATTTCCTTAAATAAAATGCGTGTCATGAGTTAAACATCAGTTCATCAGGGATATATCAGGAGCTGCAAGCATTTCTAGAACGGAAACACATGTACAGTCTTGTGTGAGGCTGTAGGACCATCTAAAAGCCCAGTAACATTAATTTCTTCACTAAACGTTGCAGTGTAGTACTTGTATCCTCTGATACAAGTACTGTATTTAGTATAGGGAGGGTTTCAAGTGATCTGACTGCAAAACCTTAAGGTAAAGATGTCCCGCACCATTCTGTGTCAACTGCTGCTGCTTCTATTCAGCTCTGCCTGTATGACTGAGGTCCCGCAGCAAGAGAACAAAGTGCAGGCTGAGGGGACTAAGCATTTCAAGGTAGAGGAAAGTGGTGCTTTTTTGGCCTCTGTTGGTGAGATTCAGCAACATTTTCTCACAGGAATCCACTATGAGTTGGCAGAGCTGAGATCCACTGTGAGTTCTCTGAAGGACAGACTGCAGGTCACTGAGGAAGAGCTGGAGCAGCTCAAGAGAAAAGGTAACCCTTCTGTCTGTTCTCGTTTCCAAAAATGTTTGAATGAATGAATGAATGAAAAAATAAATAATAGAAATACTGCATAAAATTTCCTACAGATGGATATTTTTTTTTATTATTCATCATCATTACACTGCCCCACTGTTGATCTTAAGACCGGCAAGTAATTTAAAAACACATGCTTATTTAGAAAGTTAAGTAAAGTTTATTCTTTATAGCCAGCAGTTATCATCTTTAAAAGGACAGACAATATGAGAAAATGTTAGTTATAATGAGATGTGTAGCTATTTGTACTATTATACAGCAATGTGCATGATTATTCAGCAAAATATAATCTCTGATTCACACAGAAGATAAAGTGGCATTTGCTGCCACACTTGGACCCGTAGGTAACCTTGGACCTTTTAACACTGAGATAACTCTGGTTTACAAAGATGTCTTTGCGAATGAAGGAAGTGCTTACAACCCAACCACAGGTATGTTTTCATATTGAACCTGCATCAATGTTTCATATTCCATTTCTTAAATTATATTTTTATCAAAATAAACAGGGTAAATATATGACAATAAAAATGCCAATCTGAATTGTTGTGTGTGCTGTATGTTACAGGCATATTCACAGCACCTGTTAAAGGAGTCTATTTCTTTACTTTCTCTGGACATAACCGCTCATCTAAACCTATGGGTCTAAGACTCTTTAAAAATGGACAACAGATGATAACCGTTTACAATCATCCTTTAGGTGACCGCTATGATACAGGATCTAATTCTATCTCTTTGATTCTAAGTAAAGGGGATCATGTGTACATGCGTCTCCGTGGAAATACATGGGTCTTTGATAATGAAAATGACCACACTTCATTTAATGGCCATTTACTTTTTTCTCTTTGAAGGTGTTTAAAAATAAATCAATTATATGTCATTGATTTGTGCATTTACCATTAATTGATTCTTACAGTAAACTTAATTATTGTCACTGCCAGTGTACTAATAGTATTATTAATGACTTGATTAGTATAGCCCTGTGTAGAAATTTTTCTTAAAACCGCTTCATTTTAGTGAACAATTTGTATTTGTACTGTGCTTACCTTTGATCATTTTAAATATACTGTAAATACTTTTTACACAGAATTTGGTTTTTGCTATTCTCCATATGTTTCCTTAATAAAAGAAGCTTACACATTAGATTCGGAAATGTAATTTTTTTTTGTGATTGACAAATTTGTATGTTGCAAAAGATTATGCAGAGCGCTTTAGACAAAGTAAATCAACATCTTTACAAGTTACTAGATGTCATATTCTTCAAATATAACAACTGGATACGCCATCTCTTTTGCAAACAAATGACATACAAAAGACACACACGATTTCATATGGTTTGGTCAGCAGCAGTGCTTTCACTCTAGTGGCAGCATGAGACGGAGTCTACAACCCGAACAAGTGGCTCAGGTAGTGCAGCTCATCCAGGATGGCACATCAATGCTCTACATCCGTCTTTGTGCAAGAAGGAACAGAAGTAGCACTGCCAGAGCCCTGCAAAATGATCTCCAGCAGGTCACAAATGTGCATGTGTCTGCTCAAACGGTCAGAAAAGACTTAATGAGGGTGGTATGAGGACTCGACCTCCTCAGGTGGGGGGTTGTGCTTACACTCTGCAGGGACGTTTGGCATTTGCCAGAGAACATCGAAATTGGCAAATTCGCCACTGGCACCTTGTGCTCTTCACAGATGAAAGTGGGTTCACACTGAGCACATGTGACAGATGTCTGGAGACGGCGTGGAGAATGTTCTGCTGCCTGCAACATCCTCCAGCATGACCTGTTTGGCAGTGGGTTGGTAATAGTGTGGGGTAGCATTTCTTTGCCCTCGATGTGCTCACCAGAGGTAGCCTGACTGACATTTGGTACCAAGATGATATCCTCAGACCCCTTGTGAGACCATATGCTGGTGCGTTTGGCCTTGGGTTCCTCCTAATGCAAGACAATGCTAGACCTCATGTGTCAGCAGTTCCTGCAAGATGAAGGCATTGATGCTAAGGACTGGCCCGCCTGTTCAACAGACCTGAATCCAATAAAGCACATCTGGGACATCATATCTCGCTCCATCCACCACAGACCGTCCAGGAGTTGGCGCATGCTTTAGTCCAGGTCTGGGAGAAGATCCCTCAGGAGACCATCCACCACCTCATCAGGAGCATGCTCAGGCATTGTAGGGAGGTCATACAGGCACAGGAACAGTAGATCAAAGTTGGATCAACCTGTAGTGTGTATTTCCACTTAAGTTTTCAGTGTAACTATAAATCCAGACCTCCAAAAAAGCATTCATCAAATATTTTAAAATGTACACAGTGTGTTTGATTTTATGTAGTTAAAATGACACGTCTTTTTTTTGTTTTTTACAATAGTAAGGCTGAATGTTCATGAAAAAAAGACATGCATAAAAACTTGCAGGACATATGCTGAATATTATTTTCAAAATAACATGACAAATTACGTAAAAAAAAATATTATATATATATATATATATATATATATATTATACTAAACTAAACGATTAAATTTTATTCCACATCAATTTTTTTGTGTATAACTATACATATGTTGTGAAATACTGATTACACAAACCAGTTGCACCACCTGGCCATTTTGCTTCTACAGCCAAAGGACATTGTTTGATGGAGAAATTGACACTTAAAACTGGCAAAACCAGTTATAGTGATGAACTCATGTCTTATTGTCATGAATCGGCTGCTGTAGAGCTCACGCTCTCACTTCCTTCTTGGCAAGGCAGGACTCAGAAACAGAATTACACAAAAGAACATTTATTAAACTCGGAAACACAAAGGAAAACGCAGAGAGCTGCGCAGAGCTCTGAGTGCAGACAACGAAACTTTAACACAAGACAAAGACAGACTGAAAAGAACCCAGATAAATACACAGACTAATTAGACATTAACGAAACACACCTGGACAGACACGGCTGGAGGAGGATACAAGGTAACGAGTGGGGCGGGTTACAAATGAGACACGGCACACGGAAACACAATGAAAACAAAACACAACAAAGACACATGGAACGCCGGACGGCGTGACATAGCCCCCCTCAGTGGTGCAGAGGGAGGGAGGGTGGGTGCTCTGGTGGCGAACAGTCATTATGCACACCAGAGCACACCAGAGTCACGGCTGGACAGTCCAGGACGGCACAGAGTTGAAAGCCCCAGGCGGCCATGGAGGCTTGGGCATCGGCCGAGGCAGTTCATTAAAGGTCCATACCCCATTGCCCCTCCCGCCCACCCTTTCCCCCGCTACCTGGAGGGTCGGGCCATGGCAGTGGTTCCTCCGTCATGGGCTCTGGAGGATCGGGCCAATGCAGCAGGTCCTCTGCCACGGGCTCTCGAGGATCGGGCCAATGCAGCAGGTCCTCTGCCACGGGCTCTGGAGGATCGGGCCAATGCAGCAGGTCCTCTGCTACGGGCTCTGGAGGATCGGGCCAATGCAGCAGTTCCTCTGCTACAGCCTGTGGAACTAGAACAGGCTCTGGAACTGCCCGTACTGGAGCGGGCTCTGAGACTGGAGCGGGCTCTGAAACTTCCCGGACTGGAGCGGGCACTGGAACTGGAGCGGGCTCTGGAACTGCCCGGACTGGAGCGGGCACTGGAAATGGAGCGGGCCTCGGTGCTGGAGCGTGCTCAGGCCGGCGTTCAGGCGGCGCAGGAAACTCGATATCCTCTCCCTTAGCCGCCATGTTTAAAGCCAGTTCAAAAATCGCTGCAATCTTCCGCGCCTCCTCCCAAGACGCAATCGGCGGCGGCACGCTCGGGAACGCGGGATTCCCGCTCGACAGTTCGCACCGAGGCGGAAAAACCGGGACCGCGTCCCGTGGTTCACTGCGGCGAGGAGTTCCCAGTGGCGGACCACGCCGAATAGCGAGCCTGCTTCCCGGTAGCAGAATCCGCCGAGGTGTGCTGGGGCTTGCGAGGATGTGCGCGTTCTGGCAAGCGAACGCCATCCTCTTTTGTGGTCTTGTGTTCTGTCACGAACGGCTGCTGTTGAGCTCTCGCTTCTTCTTAGGACGGGCAGGAATTGGAAACAGGATTACACAAAAGAACATTTATTAAACTCTGAAACACAAAGGAAAACGTGGAGAGCTACGCAGAGCTCTGAGTGCAGACATCGAAACTTTAACACAAGACAAAGACATACTGAAAAGAACCCAGATAAATACACAGACTAATTAGACATTAACGAGACACACCTGTACAGACACGGCTGGAGGAGGATACAAGGTAACGAGCGGGGCAGGGTTAAAAACGAGACACGGCACATGGAAACACAATGCAAACAAAACACAACAAAGACACATGGAATGCCGGACGGCGTGACACTTATATTGTCATTACAGTTAAGAAACAATATTTGTATAAAACAATATATTTTATAAATCATCATAGCAATGTAATCAGTAAAAAAGATTTCTTATTTACCCTTGCATTGCAAACCAGTCTATGTGGCACTTCATTCTGAATGGATCAGTGGCATTTAGTCACAAGCTCTTTGAATGCATTTCATTGGTTAAATGTTTGTAAAACTCACAAAAAAGGTGAAAAGAAGACCAGTAGCACTGATTTAAAATATTATTATTATTATTATTATTATTATTGTAACGATAGTTCCCCTGTTGCCCCATCAGATGGCATCCCATCTCTACCCCACACTCTGCTTACTGTTTATGCCTCTGGATTCCCTACATTGCTCTGTCTGCTGGTATTTTGACCCTGTCTGCCTGATTTGAATAAAGATGTTGCGGATAGATCCGCACGCCCCCGTCTCCTCCATTACAGAATACGCCAAAACAGGATCCAGCAACTTCTGCCTTTGTCATCTGTCAGGTATGACCCCCATGAAGCAGGGAAGATCTCTGGAAGATCATCCTCAGGACTTTTTGATCATCACCAAGATGTCGGATCTACCAGAGATTGGAAATATAGGAACTATAGGAAATATTCTGCGATGGTGTAAATCTGCCCCTGCGTTTGCAGATGAGGCTTGAGAGACCGCACTCATCTTTCCCGACAAATGGGGAATCTCTTCAGTCACTTCTCCCTCTCAAAAGATAAGTACCCCTTTCACTCTTCCTCCATGTTTAGCGTTGTACCCCTGCTCCACCAGATTCTAAGATAAGTTTCCCATTCCAGAATCTCAACCAGAGACAGCAGACAAGATGGCCGACATTCCCCATTCAGAGTTGCTTCTTAACCCTTTGGAGTCTGAGGTGATTTTGGGGCCCATGAGATGTTTGGACATGCTCTGATATTTTAGCTTTTTCCAGCTACTTAGAACATATTATTGACCAACCTGTATTTTTCTTTGTAATCAGCACAAACTGCTCTACAATAATATGTGACCAAAATGAATTTACATGTTTGCATTTTTTAGGAAAAAAATATTATGCGTGGTTAGTAGGTTTTGTGAAAATAAAACTTTTGTGGCTAAAGCTCGAATGCGAGGGGGTGTGAATGGTCATTAATATTAATTGAGTCACACATGAAAAGACAAAGACCACTCCCCTAATGGCCCATTAGCGGCTGTCCCTGAGGCAGGTAAGAAATAAGAGATGTGAGAATTTTTTTTTTTTGAAATGATTTGTATTTTATTTAAAACACAGTATAATTAAAATATACAACATGAAGGTCAAAGAAAAAATACTTAGCAAACTGATCTAACTACAGAGATGTTAACAGACTTTGACTCAATCCTGAAAACAGATTCTGTAATACCCGATATTTAAGTGTTTGCTGCTGCTTTTCAAGAAAAATAAAAGCTTGTTTTACCAGAGAATATTAGTTTTAGGTAAACATCAGCGCTCCTGGAGGTCATCAGTGTGTAGATGCTCAGTGCTGCGGAGACAGGACTCTGTGCTGCTGTGATTCTGATCACTAAAAAACAAACAACAAAACATCTGTGAGGATGCTAATATCAGTATATGTACACACACACACACACACATATATATATACATAAACATCTACAGATATATATTTATAAAATAGATTTGTGAATAGATTAATAATATGGTCTAAACATTCTTAGACTCATAGCATTCATCATGCACTATTATCATACAGTATTGTTTTATGGTCTGCTATATGGAGCTTAGAAACAGCATCGTGTCCAAATACATTTAGATGTCATATTCAAAAGGATTTAAAAACATTTCAGTCAGGGATTATAGTTCGGGAAAAGCAAAACAATCAAATTTGTTCACGTTTAAGATGGCTGCCACAATCCAAGATGGATGCCACACCCGAGCCACAGCAACTGCACAAGATGGTTGCCAAACCTAAACCACTGCACAAGTTGGCTGTTACACCGGAACCTCTGCACAAAATGGTTGCCACACAAGATACACAGCATAAGATGGATATCTCTCCAGTGTCTTAATCACTGTCCAAGATGGCCTGCCGATCCAGAGTCAGTGCTCAGGATGACCACCATGCCTCATCCAGAGTCAGCGCTCAAGATGGCCGCTGTCTCTATCCCTCCTGCTAGACCTTGGATCCCGGATGAACTAGCAGCAGGTACTGCCTAGGCCTTAGAGGCTATAACTAACGTCTCTATGTTCCTCCTTTCAGTTCGGCCTGTTGTGCTTCACTCCCGGAGGGCTCTTTTCGGTTATAAGGGAGCCTTAATAAGCGATCCTCGCGGGGCTGGTCCCGCTCGTACCGAGGCAGAGTGGAGGTGGCATTCGTGGGGATCGCAAGCTGATCTTGATCAAGAGGACTCAGAGACAGACGAGTCCCTATCTCACTCCTCCGCATCAGAATTGGGGGCTAGCCAGACGAGAAAGGAAGTGCGTACTGCTACTTCCCCTCATCAGGGTGGCGCAGCGTTGCTCCTCTCTTCATCCGAATGTGAAGAGTCAGAGGGCGCTGAGGAGACCACGGTCTCCTATTCACCCCAATATGAGGAGCTCTTGGAGGTGGTTACTCGTGCTGTAGCCAAATTAAAAATCAATTGGCTAGCCGAAGTAAAAACCGAGCCGCAGAAAAGTAAACTAGATGAGAGATTCCTGCATGCTCGGCAACCATCTCCATGAAGCAGCCTTGTATTCATTCCAGATCTTCACACCGCGGAAACAAAATGAACACTCGAAATACTTGTGTTTTATCAAAAAAGTTTCAATAAAGTATTGTCTTTTGTTGTTAACTTTACAGTGAAAACCCACGAATCATGAAGTCTGCGGCCGGCTATTAAAATAGTTCAGGTCATTGTGTAATGTCAAAATGATTATATTTCGTTTTGTTTTTTTATTAAGTTAATTTAAAAAAAAGCTTGGAGTATTTTTGTTCGTTAAATATAAGTTTTTATTTATTTATTTATTTATTTATTTATTTATTTTTTAAGTAGGCTAACGATCAAGCGGCCATCAGCAGACAGACAGTGATCATTAAACTATGTTTGATCACTTTAGCCTTCTCAAACAATCACTATTTGTCTTAAATAAAACTATAGGTATGCCTACTAAAACAGTTCAAGCGTATAACTGTAACGTTCAGCTGGATGTGCCAGCACAGCTATGGATGGCACTCCAGCATCTGTTTTAAAATCTGTGTTTTATGTGTCTCTGTTTATCCTGGACTTTCATCAATGAACTCATGTCTCCGCCCATCTTATATGTGTTCACGAGTGCTCATTCATGTCTCCGCCCTGCTTGTTGGTTGTCATGGTGTTTCATTGCTGTCTCCGCCCAGTCTGATGTGTATAAATACCCCTGAAGCCGCTCATCATTGTGGATGTAACTTCTGTTTTCCCCCTTTGTCAAGCCACCTGTGTTTCCCTGAGTTCCCCGTGTTTCTGTGTATTGAATTTTCCGTTGACGACCTTTGCTACTCTCTCTGGATTACTTATACCTTTGATGTTTATTTGAAGAAATCTGTCATGGAACATATAGGGAGACTTCAATTAGAAAACCTGGCTTGTTAGAAAATGTTTCCTCAATGAAATCATGGCGCTGTGGCTTCAACTTGTTAAAGCGCGAGCTGTCTCAGGTGTATCTATAACTGCGAGAGAATGAGTCAGTGAGGACACAGGACGCGCATCGTCTACATAGGTGTAGCTGCACCTGATCGTAGTTTTAGTTGGTCCAACAGGTGTAAATATTTATCGTAAAGCTGGAGGTTGCAAAGTCGAGCTTAGGGCTTACGCCCAGCTTTTTTACGTCTAGCTGGTGCAACCGGCCCAAGTAGTATTGCCGCTCTGACCAGTCTTTACTACGGTTTTAGCTATTAAAATAGTTTAGTTTTGTGTGTAATGGCAAAATTATTATTTTTCCCTTTTTAAGTAAATTTAGAAAAACGTTTGGAGCAGTTTTGTTTTTTAAAAGCAACGACCAAGCAGCCACTGGCAGCTTTCAAATCATCATGACTTGCCTAAAATAAAATCAACGTGCCTTACATACTAAAATTATTCAACCAAATAAAAATGTTTTAATGTTAAACCTCACTATTATAATAGAAGTGCACTAGTCTATCATATCCACATGTGTTCAGAGACTGGCAGCTCGCTCCAGGACAGAGGCACCAGCGAAATCACTTTTATTCTTTCAGTGGAAACAAAATAGCCTTTGTTGTAATTTTTTCTGATAAAGGTAACATGCATCATTCGGAAGTGTAAATGGTTTTATGTGTGTGCAATATCAACAAAACGTTTTAGGTTATAAATATAACCCTGGTTCCTTGAATGAACGTGACGCTGCTTCCAGCAGACGCTATGGGGAACACCCTCAGCGTGACGGCTCTGAATGTGTATGGAATCAGACCAGTAAAATGGTGAGACGTCATAGGCGAGTAACTTCACCGGCCAGGAAAAGTAAGAGCACATGGGATGCGACCGGCATTCGCTTTTGTCATGAAGCAAAGCCGGCAGGGATGCTGGAGTTGTGGTCGGCTAGACGTAGCGTCTCGTTCCTTCAAGGAACCAGGGTTATATTTATAACCAGAGACGTTCCTTTTCAGGAACTCGAGCTGCGTACAGCAGACACTATGGGGAACGAGATGCCCATGGCCCCACACTTCCTCAGCCCTGCCCAGTGTGTGTGCCTACTCACCAAGCACCGGACGTGGCCCACAAGTCCAAATCATAGAACCGCATAAAAGTGTGAGGGGTAGACCATCCCGCAGCCGCACAGATCTGCTCCAAGAAAACTCCTGCCTGGAGGGCCTTGGAAGCCGCCACTCCACGTGTCGAGTGAGCTTTGACATCTAGCCTCGGCGGGAGATAAGTGGACTCGTATGAAGTGTCTATAACATCCACTATCCATCTGCTCAAGGTCTGCCTGGTCGCTGCCAAACCCCGTTTTGGTGGGCCAAAGCAGACCTAGAGCTGCTTAGACCTGCGCCACAATGCCAACCTGTCGACATAAGTGTCCAGTGCTCGCATACATTTATTTTACATCTAATGAAAAACATGTTTATGTTTATATTTCATGCTGTTTCAGCAGCAATGTAACGGTGATTCGTTTGTCTGCTGCTGTCATTTTGGGAGAAGAGTGAAGGTAGAGAGCTGTGTTTAAAATAATTAATAATAGTTGTTTTTTTTTTGTTTTGGTTTTTTTTCCCAGGAGTTCGTGTTGCAAAGATGAATATAACAATCTCGCCATATGTAACTTAGAAGTCACGTTAATGGATTACGATTAGGTTATAATTTAGGAGTTTTTGTTTTGGAATTTGTTTTGTTCAATTAAAGCTTTATATTGATACATTTATCATGTCTTCTGTTCAAGAAGCTAAGGAATAAAATCACGTTTTGTTGATATTGTCAGTGCACAAAAATAACTCTGAATGATGCATGTTACCTTTATCAGAAAAAAATGACAATGAAGGCTATTGTGTAAAAGAATAAAAGTGATTGCGCTGGTGCCTCTGTCCTGGAGCAGGCTTCAGTCTCTGAACATATGTGGATGATAGCGCACTTTTATTGTAGTGAGGTTTAACGTTAAAACATTTCTATATGCTTGAATTATTTTAGTATGTAAGGAACATTGATTTTATTTTAGGCAAGTCGTGATTATTTGAAAAGGCATTAGCTCACTTTCAGCCACTGGCCACTTGGTCGTTGCCTTTAAAAAAACTAAATCGTATAGGCTATAAAACAAAACTGCTCTATTTTTTCTAAATTTTCTTAAAAAAAGAAACAAAAAATAATCATTTTGCCATTACAGGTCCTTTAAAAAAAATTGCATATTGTGATAAAGTTATAAACATTAGACTTTTAGATATTTTAGATTCATTACACACAACTGAAGTAGTTTCAAGCCTTTTATTGTTTTAATATTGATGATTTTGGCATACA
>JAUYWG010000020.1:1071091-1088306 GCA_034779775.1 Enteromius afrohamiltoni | reverse complement strand
GAAATATTAACATGTATATATTTTTATTCTTGTACTTTATAATATTATTGTTGTATATAAATATATCCAATTTATAAATCCCACATTTTTCTCAAATTTAAACATGCTTAACATATACATATATAAATATACACACAGAACAAAACTTTTATTTCAGATTTGACAGCACTAATATTTACCAATGTTAAAAATATACAAAAAATATATGTTCATAAGTCACCTATAAGTTGTATGATTTTGACAGTTGACTCAGAGGAGCATAAAAACCTGGAGCAAGGTCTAGAACTGCTAAAAGGCACCATCTCAGAAGTAAATAACCACGTTGATGAGTTTGAGAAAGCGGCACGGCTGAGGGACTTGAGCAGTAAGCTGGAGCCCAAGACCCAGGTCAAGACAACCCATAGTAGAGTTTTCCGTAGAGAAGACATGCTGCAAGGCGAGAGGAGGCTGCTTCATGAGGGCGTTCTCAACTGGAGACTAACTTCTAACAAAAGCAAAGGTGATAATTGTGCCAATAACAGATCTGTCATGACTGGACTTATTAGGAAATAATTTAACATTATAGTTTAATTAAAATTTTAATCTCTTGTTTTTTCCCACTAACTTGGGTTCTGATTTGCTTTGTTTTTTTTCTGTAATTTTGCTTTGCTCATTTGAGAGCTGACTGACATTTTAGTATTTGTCCCATTTGCTTTTAGATGTCCTTGTCTTGCTGTTGTCGGATGTTTTGCTGCTATTACTAGAGAAAGATCAGCGACTTACCTTTGCCTCTCTGGTGAGCAGAATGTTGTTTGGTATATATATTTATGTCTAGTACACAGTTCATTCTCATTAAATGTCAGCTGTTTAACATGTAGGACAGTAAGCCACCGGTGATCTCACTGCTGAAGCTTATCGTGCGTGAAGTGGCTCATGATGAGAAGGCCTTGTTTCTGATCTCGGCCTCCTCTGACACTCCAGAGATGTATGAGTTTCACACCTCCTCCGGAGATGAGCGCAAAACCTGGAGGGACCAAATCTGGAAGGCCGTGGAACGGTGTGTTTTATAAAGAATGATATATATTTATAAAAACAATTTACTTCTGATAAATCTTATAATATAACATCATAAATGCCTTGACTCTCACTCTTGACCAATTTAATACATCTTTGTTGAATAAATATAAACTTTTGAACTGTAGTATATTGTCTTGAAAAAGTAAATTATTGACCAAATGTGCATATGGGTGATTGTGTGCTTATTGTGTCCTGTCAATCAAGTGTGTCAGACAACAGAGTTGAAGTGAAAGTTTAGATGAGTGAAATCTGGGTAATATATAAGATTTCTAACAACAGTCTTCTGGTTTTCTTTCAGCTGTCCTGAAGAGGAGAAAGAGGAGCCAGAAGAGCTTCCTGAAAGGATCAGAGACTTTCAGAGTAACATGCACATTTCTACATCACAGTCTTTGATGTCAGTTTTTTTTCTGCTGTTAAATGACCTTTAGGCAGATTTAATGTCTTTTATTTCTGAATTGTTTCCTGATAGGGAATCTTTGTATGCGTGATGCCTTGATAGAGCACCACCTTTCAGAGAAACTGAAGTTATTCTCCAGTATCGCAGCCTATGTAACAGGTGTTCCTGACATTTCACCAAGTGAACGCCATCTGGTGCAAGGGAATCCAGCAGAGCCCCTGCAGGGGGAACAAATCTTGACCCAAGCCTTAAAAGATGGTGAGACTTTCATATAAAGAAAAATAGATTTTTTTATGAGTTAAGCTATATATATATATATATATATATATATTAGGGCTTTCAAATGATTAAAAATTTTTTTATCAAATTAATCAGGATTTTCAGTGGATTAATCACGATTAATCACTATTTGCAACTACACCTGAATTTAGATCAAGAACAATGCACTGTCACTTTAATTCAGCATAAGCGGCACAGCAAAAATAGACTCGGCTCTGAAACTATCGCGTGCAGCACTGGCGCGTCTACTCTACTCCTGCTACGCACTGCAGCACCGCCTTGACCAAAGCATTCACAAAGCTGCTGTCAGCAAGACTCACTCGCTGGCAGCATGTGAGCGACACAGTTCATGTGTTCATAGCGTGTAAGACGAATTGCAGCAACCATGTCGCGTGTACTGTCAGTTCCAATGGTTGTCGTTTTGCCCCCACTTAAATGCAACAGACAGGAACTGTTCTTTGCAAGCCTCCGCAAAATGACACTCCTCAGTTTTTAATACAGCCTGTGTAAAAGACTTCAGTTCCCACGTGTCACTGATGCAATGTGCCGTTACTTTTCCACAACAATCTAATTTATTGAAATGTAATTTCCATTTGATGCTTTGCACAATAATGGCTTTAAATTATATTTTGGGAGTCATTTCTCAGCCAAATTTGATGTGCAATTAATTTGCTATTAATTAATTGCCACATCATGTAATTAATTAGATTAAACATTTTAATCGCTTACCAGCCCTAATATACATATTTATCTTAGCTCAATCTCATATTCACAATAAAATGTTGTTTAATGTCCGCTGAGCAAAGAGATAACTTTCTTAACATTATCCTTTCATCTGTCCAAGGTGATGTCTTATGACAGTGCTGCTCAGTGCATTTGTTGGCTCTGTCTTACAAGCAGTTGTTAAAGTAACTACTTTCAGTGTAAACTGTGTCTTTTCGTTATCCAATAAAAAAATTGAGGGGTTAAAAAAAGGGTCCTACTAAAAAAGGGTACTTGTAATCTTTCAAGAGTAAATAAAGAACTGGGGTCGGTTGCAGACTGGTCATAACTTTTTATATTCAGTACTGAAAAGGTAGACTGTTCTTATTTGTATTGGAAAAGTAAGACTGACAACCACTTAGCAACTTCTATTAAGTGGTGTATAGTATTTTCTTTACTCTTAAAAAAAAAACTGTCTAAAAAAGGTAATATTTAATGTTTTGAGATATGAGATGTCAGAACAGTGAAGAGAGAGGGCAAACATTTTGTGTTTTAGTTGTTTTCAGCATTTTCTTCTAATCAGCCAATAATTGTCTTAAAAGGTCTGCATAGCACTTCATCCTTTATCATTTTAACCAAATATATCCAGTCTTTATCTTTTGTAAAATGTTGCAGTTTTTTCATTTATTATTGTCAGGTTAATGTGATGTATTTGAATACAAAAGCATGTAATCTATTTTATCTACTGTAGTCACCTGTAATCTGTCTTTCTTTCTCCAGTGGAGATTTTACAGAACTTACTGATAACATGTGAGCAGGGCCGCACTCCTTCCTCTGGTGAGGGAATGGATCTGGTCCCACTATCTAAGAGACCCAGTGCTTATGCAAGCTTTGACAGTGATGCCCGCATGCTGCCAGGAAGTAAGAAAAATATGACACTTCTCTGATAGTTACATCGCCATTTCTATTGACTAATGGACTTGTTTTCAGATGGTATTGGGAGTTTAATGGAAATGAGAGACGCGAGTCAGTGGGCCAACTTGGACCCTCAGCTCAGACAGCTTTGTTCTGATGAAAACCTGGAGCTGTCGGTAAACTGACACTAAAGCATCGTGTGTGATTTTTTTTGCAGTAGCGCGCTGGACTGTAAGTTAGAACGTATGTTTTTGCTTTTGACACTATAGGCAGATGATGAAATAACTGTACAGAGCTGGTGTGCGTATCTGTCAAACTTGTTTCCTAAAGCAGAGGTGAGATTTTATTTTTGATAAAATCCTTTTAAATGACATCCAGACTTCAATGTGTAATATTATTATACTTTATAGGTCACTTTTATTAAACATATTTAACTTTAATTGAGCATAATCTATTTTTATCTCCACAGCTTTATGACACTGTAACTAAATTGTCTCAGAAGCTTTACAGCCTTCAGGTAATCCAAACTTTAAATGTGCAGTTTTTATGTAGTGCTTCACTCTCATGTACATTTAGTCATTTTGTAGACACTTTTAGCCTAATCATCAGCTGTTACAGAGGTGGTGGAGGAGGACAGAGTTAAATCAGAACTCTCATGACCCCAACACTTTATAATGCTAATATAGTCTTAATTCCTAAACCTGGACGAGATAAAAATTAAGTTGTCCAATAGAGGCAAAAATCATTAGCAAAGTATTAGCTTGCAGATTACAACAGTATATATGCTCAATCATAAATCAAGATCAGACAGGATTTATGCCAAATCGAAATATGCAGTCAAAATTGAGATAGCTTTATAATATAATATATACAAAACATACTCTAAAAGCATGTTTGTTTTTCTTGGATGCACAACGAGCATTTGATCAAATTGAATGGTCTTATATGTCTGCAACGCAACAAAGATTTTGATTTGGAGACAAATGAATATCTTACATGCTGACCCAAAAGCTTCTGTTTTTACAAATTTTACATTTTCAGCTTAATTTCCACTATACAGAGGAACACGGCAAGGTTGTCCTCTCTCCTCCACTTATTTGCAATAGCAATGGAACCCTTGGCAGAGTGTTAGGCAGAATGTTGAAATTGCCCCTATAGTATTTAATATTAGACCCCTATATATATCTTTATATGCAGATGATGTGCTCTTACATATAGCAAAGCCAGATATGTCTATTCCTCCTCTTTTGAAGCCTCTAGAATCATTTAATAAAATGTAAGGTTTTACAAAAATAAAAATAAAAGGAATAAAAGTGAGGTAATGCCTCTAACAGAAGATACAGATTTTTAAATTCCATTAAATACCATTTAAAATTGCTCAGAAATCATTCAAACATTTAGGAATTATAATCAAAAGAAAGGCAGGCGAAAGTGAATCAGCTAAAAATAACATAACATTTGAAAGGACTTTACCTATGTCTATGGCAGGAAAGATTAATGCAATAAAGATGGTAATGCTTCATAGATTCCAGTGGCGGCTACTGGTAGGCAAATAGGGGAAGCTCATTTTCGGCCTACATCATAAAATTGTCTATTTATTTAAAAGTAAATTCTGCCCTACGTTCCTTTTCAAGAAAATGGTCTGTGACCCTGTCGTACCAACTAGGCGTCTTTTCCAGTGACTTTTCCAGTTATTAAGCTCTGTAAAAGTGAAACAAGGAATATGGCGTATACTTGTGTGAAATGTATGATGAAAATCAAGCAGTTTCGCCAAACAAATATAAAGAAATAGGTTGCAGCAGTTTTTATTTCAACTGAACTTGAGAAATCCGCGATGAGACTGAGCGCGATTAGCTTCAGTGATTTCTTTTAGTACGAAATCGCTGTCAGTCAAAAGGAGGTGCAATCTTTCGACAGACCCTCCAATCACCACGCAGATGCTCGGAGTCCAAGCCAGCCCACTCCTCATTTGCTCCTCATTCACCCCCAGATACGCTGAGCGTCTGTGGGCGGGACATAATCGCAGCATTTATCCAATGACCGTCTAGTTTCAAAGCACTGAAAAAAAAACGTTAAAAGCTGCCGCATTGAAGTCAATGGACGCTTGGCTTAACGGGCAAATGCACTGTGACGACCTGCTATATCTAACTGATTCTGAACGAGCTCGTCTTTGAGATTTTTAGTCAATAAAATGTTAATACAATAGTACATAATTTGACCATTCATTTTGTGACATTATAGGGGAAGCTGAGCTTCCCTTGCAGTCTTAAAAAAATCGCCACTGCTAGATTTCTGTATTTTTTCTGTTCCATTCCATTTCTGATACCAGTAACTATTTACAAAATTAGAGTCTATAATCATTTCTTTTATATGGAATTATAAAGCCGTAAGAAAAACATCTATGTAAGCCCAAAGCAGAGGGAGGAAGTTACTACTGGGCCGCTAACTTACAGTTCCTTTCTTGGTGGAGACAAACTTCAGAGAATAAAGGGGAGACACCAGAATGGGTTTGGTTAGAAAGAACTTCATCTAGGACAGCATCTTTAGAGGCCTTGTTGAATAGTTTAAAGACATAATTCTCTAAGAATTATTCTCTAATTTGGAAGCAGATTAAAACATTTTTAGATCTTCCCAATACATATTTGGACAGCCCAATCTGTAAAAACCATGTGTTTACTCCTGGTTTTCTTTCAATGATTTCTTTCTTTGGTTTCTTAATCTGTTCCCTCTCCAGTCTGTCTTCCACCAGCTTGAGAGCCACATAGAGGTACAGCGTGCCACTATTGAGGAGCTGATGTCTCGACCGCGGGGAAATACTCTCCTGGAAAAGGAAAAGCAACGGAACTTGGAAAAGCAGCGCGAGGAGCTGGTCAACTTCCAGCGGCTCCAGAGTCAGCACCGACAGGAGCAGATGCAGTGGGAGCAGGAAAGAGAGCGGCAGAAGGTGCAGGTGGAGGTCAGAGAGATGGAGCTGATGGAAAGAGAGCTGGAATGCAGCAAACAGGAGAAAAAGCTAGCAGAGGATAAACAAGAACTGGCCAGGTATAAATCAGAATACCAGAAGGATCTAGAGCGCCTCAGAGACTCTACGCGCGTTGTGGAGAAGGAGAGAGAAAAGCTGGAGAAGGAAAGAGAGAAGCTGGAGAAGGACAGAGAAAAGCTGGAACAGCTGGAGAGGAAGTTGAAGAAGAATGAGAATGTTTTGAACACTGCAAGCTTTCCCATGGAGAATGAACCGATACAGGTATAATGGGTGACAAAATGATATAAATCACAATTAAAGTACCTAATATGTGTACATGCATAAACTTGCCTTTCTTTCTAGCTAACTGCACCTTACCCCATATTAAATGTGGCTCCTTCTGGCTTCGACGAGAAGCCTCCTCTGGTACCGCCACGCAGGGAAAGTATCATCAACATTCCTGTTAAACCTGAAGTGCCCATCCACCTCATTAGCACCACCAACCAATCCCACAAAGCTAGCTCCGTCCAACAGAAGATCCCCACCAAGCTAGCTGCGCATCCAAAAGGCAAAGAGAAGCACAGCAAGCCCAGGAACTCCCACCAACGTACAAAGAGCGCAGGTATAAACTGGTTGTTTTGTGACCAGTGCTTAAAAAGGTATCAGTAAGATTGAGGTGATTCTGATTCAACTTCAATGTCTCTTCACATTTTTAGCTGGCATAGAGGTGTCTCAGGTACTTCCCATCAAAGCTTCAGGAAAGGAAGGAGGCAGTTTACGAGCCATGAGAGCCAACAGCCCCCGCCAGATCCATCCAGGTGAAACGTCTTGATTCAGTTCAGCTTCTAGCGCCTGGAGATTCAATTCATTTTAAACCAAACCTGTATGATTTTTAGGGGGTTGTAAGTTATCGTTTTAATTATTTTGGGCAATTTTGATTTATCATTTCTTATTTTGCCCTTTTTTACACACTAATTTCAGATTACTTTAAAGCAGTGCTGTTTTAGTCATTTAAACCATTTAGCATTCATATGTTTCTGCATTACTCATTCCATTTATGTTGTGTTTCTGTAGATATGTTTATCCATCCAGAGAAGTTATCCAGCTCCGTTCCCTCTAATTCAGGAAACAGCATCCGGAACCACAGCCACAATCATAACACTCACAGTTCCCGTCAAGGACAATGTAAAGCCAAAGACAACGCAACTGCAGAAGACATATTTTACTTTTAATTTAGTTCATAATTGTTGCAGATTGATTGTTATCGCTCTAATATGACCTGCACCACTGTAAGTGCAATTCTTAAACAAAGGAATCTGTAAAATGTAGAATTTAGTCATAATTTGGTTTTTGTTCTCAGATTTAAATTGAATTGGGAAAGAAAATTACATTCATTCACAGGGATAGTGAAATGTTTGGGAGGGTTCACTCCCAGAAGTACTTAGCTGAGATTTAGTCCTCTTTACTTTTAAGTCTGTTTTCTGAAGGCTTTGTGATCTTAACGGTCTTAACCATTTATCGCTTTTGTAAATAGCTGTTTTTCGTTATTTATTGCGATTTTAATTCAGGGATGTTTGAGCCCCTAAGTGTTGCACTGGATAGTCCTTTCATTCTTCCTGGACTCTTCATAGGAGTCATGTAATCAAGAGCTACTCTCAAAAAAGTGCCGACCTAATTAATGTATGGAGTACGTTTTTTGTGTAAAACAGTTTCTGCACAGATCATGAGGTCTTTTACAAAGTTTTGATTCTGTTGATTGTAAAATTGTTATATCTAAGCAGTTTTTTTGGTGTTTTAGAGAAAAGACGTTTTTTTTCTTCTGGGGACGTTCTCAAGGTACCACTGCTTATGTCTTTTTTAGCTTTTGTCTAAATTTATCTGACACTATTCTATTGCATCACTATTTTTATTTTATACATTGTTTTATTTCTGAGAAAATACAGAAGAAATATTATAATTAGTACATGATAAATAGTGCAGAAGAAATACAGCTTTTTGGTTTTCCCAAAGAGTATTGTTGCACTTGTCATTTGCTCTGTTACATGAACAAACATAAAACCTGTGTACTCCATTTTACTTCACATTGTTTGTCATCATTCCCATAAAAACGATGGCTAGTTTGCCTAAAAGTGATCATTTACTTAGTTTTGCCACACAGCTATTCTTCACGTTGAGGCCAAATTCCACTTGTTCTCTTACATGTTCTATTTGCAGTAGCTTAGACAGGATGGTCTGAGAATAACAGCAAATACGTTGCATGTGCGACATGAATTTCATTTTATTACATTTTGTTGTTTTGGGGAGTTACTTGTAAAAGTAATGCATTACAACATTGTGTTACTCCCTAAAAAGTAACTAATTACGTTACTTAGTTATTTTTTATGGAAAGTAATGCACTGCGTTACTTTTTAAATAGGCAGAGCTTGAGTGTTTTTAATATACGTTCTGTTTATAGCAAATGTAAAAGCACACCAACGAATAAACCTCAGCCTGAAGACAAAAGTAAATTCACATCTGTAAAAACACAGGAAAAGAAAGTTCAATACTCTTCATCAATAAAAAAAATGAATTAATGCACATTCGCATTTAGTCTAGAACTACTCTGTATTCACACACCGCGCACAATGCCTCTGTATTTCTGATTTCTCCTAGCATAGAGTCAGGACACTTGTCAGTCAATAAATTAGAAAACAAAGTAATTCAGTTATATTATTCTAAAATTGAAAAGTAATGCATTACTTTACTGAAATGAGAATTAGACCCAGTTTTTTTTAAAACGTTGGTGAATAACGTTGTAAGAACATTAGTATCAAACACACATGATCCATCCAATAACCATGGATTTAGAGATTAGATTATGTTTCAGCTTGTCGAAATATGAAAAGCCGTCTTAAAGTACTCCTAATGTGCCTTTTTAAAGGTTACTAGTATTGTTTTATGAGTCTCTTAAACAGGTTTACATGTATGCAAGGTCAAAAAACACTTTAGTTTTCTCCAAAAATAGATTTAATTTTACCCCACTTCTTAATGATTCATAAACGACTCGTGTGAAGTCTGTCTAAACCCCGCCTCTCCGTGAGCCCCGACTGCTGTGATTGGTCAGATGGCGCTGTCCTTTATGATTGGTCTACCATACATGTACATACATGTATGTACATTATGTTCACATACAGCTACATGACACACTGCATGAAAGATCATATTTGAAAAGGCATTATAGGGGCACTTTAAATTTTAGTCTATAAGCCATACTATCAATTTTTATGATACCGTGATCCATTTTTTAAATGCTTGTATCTTTTCCATTAATTATTAGTACTTATTCATTACTACTAATGGCTACTGTGTTTGTAGTGTTTTAGTGGCCTATAGATTGAATGTTAAAACTACTTTCCATACTCTTGCCATGGGCTTAACAAACTGCTTTTACAAGTGTCATTTCTTTTGATCTCCACTTAAGACTACGTGGCTTATTTTGCACACAATGGTTTATACAATAACAGTTTTTTAGCTTGGCCATACGGTTCAAAAACAGCCTGGAGTTAGAAGTGAGTCCAGTGAACTATAAGAAGGAGAGTGAATCAGGCACTTTGCCACTATAACCACAATCCAGGAAATGTAATTTCCTGGTCACGACCACTATGACTCATATTTTGATAACGTATAACCCACAACTTAATGTGGGGGGGATATGTAAAAAAACCACAATACATTTTTGCCAGTAAACAGCCCAAGTATTTCTCAAGCAATCGCACATTAAAACAATATTCCACATAACATAATGCATTATTCCTTTAATATGTGCACTCTTCAAAAACTTTTCAAAATCACACTTTTACAGCATCTGTTGATCTCTATCTGAGAGCTTCAGCATACATGACTCTGAAGACCTACTACACACAACCTCCAGACAGCATGAGCATTAATAAATAGACAAAATATCTTGATTACAACCCGTCCAGGTGTCCACGTGATCACAAAACACACTGACGCAAAGTCGAATAGGTTTCAATGAGACGGTGCCACGTAAACTTCTTAAATAAACCTTATGTACTGTAACTTAAAACTGTTATATCATACGGAGAAAATAATATTTTAAAAAGTACAATGAATACAAAAATCCTACTATAAAACAGAAGGACTGTCACTCAGTAGTTGGGCAGGAAACTGTTCTTAGAAACTTCACTTTTAAAAATGTTTTATTTTGAAATCTCGAACATCCCTTCCATCAAGTGAACAGCACATTCTAAATACAAAGCTTTCGATAAGCCATGAGCATATGATTCTATTGCAATGCAACAAAAGCTGAAATCACATCCAAAACCAATAAAGAGTTGTTAAATTCGTAACAGTACTGCTCTTATTTATACAGCGTACCATGATATAAACGATTAACAATCATATCAACCCACAGCATTTATATCTCAAAGCTAAGGAAGAAATGAGCAAATCTTTATTTTCAAAGGCTTTGGTTTAATCGGCCCTTATTAGCACCGTATTTTTAAAGGATGTGATACTTGAGCACTGTTACGACAAGGACACAACCCGTCAGTAATGCATTAACTAGAAGCCAAATAGAAATATTTTGAGTGAGCGGTCTAGAATTTACTTGACATCTGATTTCAAATGTCTAGCTGCACTTCGTTTCATTTACAAAAAACAAAGAGGGAGAACAAAAATGACACAGAGTTGAGATCCTTGCGAAGAAGATAAAAGCCATCCATTCTGTGCTCTCCTAACACAACCAGACGTGAACTTGAAACAAGTTGGCTGAAGCACAGCAGATGTGGTTTTGTCTCCTCCTCTTTCAATTGAAAAGACTGTACAATTTCAAAGGCTTAAAACAAGTGTGCTGAGATGTTCATACTGCTCAAGTCTGTTACATATATGGTCAGACAAATAACTGACTTAAAAAAAAATGAAAAGTAAAGTAGCGTCCTTCGTGTCTTTTGTTTTTATGTAGTAGATGCATCTGTAAGATGCGGAAATTCCTCTTGTGCTGGTGGAGGAGGGTCCTCACACTGATTGGTCGTTTCGGAGTCTGCCAGCTCAGGGTTGGACTGGGGCTCATCTGTGGCTGGTCCTGGGGTTTGAGTACAGTTGATTTGTTCCATGACAATGGGAGGCGGCTGAGGACGAAGTAAGAGACATGTTGAAATCGTTTTCAAATAAATTTTGTTTTTGTTTTTTTAAATGCTATTAAATTCTAAATATTTTTATATATACACTACGATTAAAAAAATTGGGGTCAGTAAGATTTATTCAAATAAAACTACTTTCATTCAGCACGGACACATACAAAAATAGGTTTTCGTTTCGTTTTTGGCATATTTTAATGATTTTTCTTTTCTCAGCACCAAATTAGCCTTTGAGAATACTTTCTCAAGGATCATGTGACACTGAAGACTAGAGTCATGGCAGCTGAAAATACAATGGAATACACGTTCAAAATATATTCTAATAGAAAACAGTTATTTTACGTTTTAGTCAAATTAATGCAGCCTTGGTGACTTCCAAAATGTATAAAAATCTTACCGACCCTGTTTGAATGGTAGAGTATATATAAATGTAGACAGCAATACAAAGCCGAAGAAAAAGGTTAAAATCACTTCAGAAGTGAGGATGAGAAAGGCTTCCGATCTATAACTGAAGAAGCAAACAATCAAAGGAGATGACACAGATCAGATTCTTCCCAAACAGGAAATCCACATATATTAACTCAAGACCAACAAATCTCCAGGGCGATTATCAGACTAAAAGCTTGAACGCTGTTAGCTAAAGAGCCGAGGAAATGAAACATAAGCCTTCTTCTGGCACACACAGATCTCTTACCACACCTAAAGGAAAGATCTGGTGTTTATCAACCCATTGGGATGTGAAACGCTGGATTTAACTGTTGTTTAGACAAAACATTTTGGGATATAATAAATTCAGTCAAACAGGCATTTGTCTAAAGCCTTCAAAATCTCTGAAAAAAATGATTTATTCCTAAGGTTGACACCGAACCCCTCCTTTAAAGAGAAGGAAACAGCCCAAAATAAGAGCGGAACAAAAACACGTGGGGGAATTTACTCAACTGTAAGTCTAGTAACTGTACATAACCCTAGAACTTTTCCGACTGCAGAAGGCACTCATATCAAACTGGTATTCACCACAAATCCACTTCCTGTCCAGAACAAAGGCAGCTCCTTGCGCCACAGTGCTACCACAAGGCTGGTGAGGAGCGTGCAAGGCACCAGGTATAAGAGGGCAGGCTGACCCATCTGCATCAGTGCCAGGGCCACAAATGTGATGAGAAGACCGATGCCGTAGCCTAAACCAACAGATCAGATCTTTAAACGAGAGGCACAATGTATCATGCATGCTTAGAAGATACTAATTCACTGAATAAAAGCTTAAAACATCCTACATATCTGAATTTAAAAAGCAGTCGATGTCTTACCGATAGTGCAGGCCAGAAAGTAAATTCGAGAAGTCTGCATGAGAATGTCAAATCTGTGACAATATGCTACCAGCAGACCTGGGGAAACAAAATGTCATTCAAATTAAGAACAAGATGACAAAAAATGTCATGACAGAGAAGTCTGAATTTCAAGAAAGTTTTTTTTTATGAATCCTGGAAATCTGTTGGTAGTGACGTTACCTGGTACCAAGATATCCCCGAAGCCCAGGAGAGAGAACGGCCGGTCACACAGGACCAGAGGAGAAGAATTCAACCTGGGCACTTTCAGCACCATGGGAAGCTAATTAAGACAAAGAAGCCAAATTTGAAACTAATGAATACCAAATTTGTGCTCATTCAAAATAACAAAACAAAACAGCTTCCTTACCTTCTCATGAGTAGAGGAATCAGAGGGACCAGCTGCCACCTCTACCATGATACTTTCCCCGCTCTGCACAGAATAACATACAATAACATATGGCAAATAATATAAAATTCCATTTTACATGAGTCTTAGTTTAAAATGAAACCTCATACCTCAGTTAAGAGTGGTGTTATGAAAACAAAAAACACGTCATACACGAACAGCACGACCAACAGCAGGGTGCAGGCCTACAACCAGAAGAAATGGATCATCTCCACATTCTAAATACGCTATGCTAGCAACCGGCGACATTCATTTTAAACTCACCTTGAAAGTGGGCAGCCTGATTGTTTTCAGCATGTAGAGACAGAAAGCGATGCCTAGGGCATCCTGAAGTATCCATGCCCACCTAGGGAACACGATTTTTGATTAGATACCGTCACAACGCTACAAGTTTTAAAACCTAAAGTCTTCTATTCTTACTGGTCTTCATTGCGGAAAACTCCCCAAGTGACACTGACTCCGATGCAGAAGGCCGAAAGGATCAGCATGCGCACCTGTGGCCGCTTGTGACAGTACGGCAGGTTATTCTCAGGTATCCTGTCAACACACAAAGCGTTTCCTTCAATACAAAGTCAAAAAGAATCGTATCTAGTCTCTCTTATGCACATCTCTAACCTGCATTTCCCAAATGGTATTCTTCGGACGAAAGGCCAAAGACAGCTGTACAAACCGACGGCAGATGCCAGGCAGAAAGTTGCGATAGTCATATACACTGTGAAAAAATCAAATAAAACAAGATTTAACAAAATACAGACAGTTTACTGATAGACGGTAATACCGGGTTCATTTATTTACCCAATTGATCGTAGAAGAAATACAAGAGCACCAACATAGAGCAACACATGACCACAAACACACAAATCATGATGGGGGTGACGTCAACCGTCTCCTCGTCTAGTTTCTCAGCACCGTCATCCCTCTTGTGCTTCATGTAACGTCTAAAAGCACAAAGATGTGAGTTTAGTTGGATAAACTTTGCAGGTTGTCATTAATTTATCTTGTAACCTGTTCCTCAAGGGCACAATCTTACTTTTTAATGTCCCTGCTGCCAGCCCAATATCCTCCAACAGCCACTGTGCCCACCGCCATCAGGAAGATGAGCACCATGTTGTAATCCACCACCGGTTCATTGGGCGCATACATAGCCACCTGCCTTTTCTCTCCAAATGTCTACAGACAGAATTCCATTTGTAGTTGCCGTTGTTGTATTTACAATACAAGTTAAAGTGATTCTCAACTCACCTTACTGATGTCCAACATGTCTTTATAGCTTAGCAAAGCCACCGGGATACCTATTTCTTCATACTGGGACTTGTTGCCCGAGGGTGGGGTCTGTAAATCATTTCAAACATGTGTGAAAATGTTTCGACGAATGTTCATGGATTCATTTATGGCGCTATGATGCATTACCAGTCTGTCTTTGCTGACGATCAGAAGCCCCTTGGCACCGTTGATCTGCGCCAATCTGACTTTTTCATAGAAAGTGCAATTTCCTCTCATCACCATTGGGATGCTGTTTGGGAAGCCACCCTCAGGTACATCAGAGGGGGAGCACAGCACAGAGGTGGTGAGATCATATGTCTGCAGCCGTGCCTGAGGAAAACAAGAAAGGGTGAACGAGTGGCAGCTCTGTGATACTGAATTGTACTATACAGAAGGGTTTTGTCAGAAAGGCTGCAACTGATTACAATACAACATTAGGCGATCTGGGGATTTCTATTTGTGCGTGTATGAAATGTGAATTGCTACTAACCGCTTTACTGAGGTCCTGAGGTAGTCGAGCCCACTGAGAGTTAAAGAAGATGCAGTAATCTTTGCCTTTACTGCTCCCCCCATTGCTGAAATGTGCCATGCCATATTCACCTAAAACCTGTGAATCGGAATGGACGCAGCATAAGCTATTGGGTTAACAGGTTTGTGCATAAGATTGCAATGCACATAGAAACAAAAAATGGAAAAGGCAGAGAAATGCATCCGTCCGTAGCAAATTTTTTTAACTTGCAAAAAGTTTTCTAAAATGTATAAAACTCTAAATGTCAATTATGCATTTGTGCATGTAAATGTTTAACAGGTAGCAAATCAGTGTTACTTTCATTTAAACTTGCAGGACCACATCAGAAAGGATGCCGTTTTTGTTTTAGTGCATATTACACTATTTATTAAATTAATAATTTAATCATTTAAGAAGGGTTTAATATGTGTGTCTGTGCCAGTCTATGTTCTCATAGGATTTATACAGTCACCCACACAAACACATTATCAGGTTAACATATGACACTAAAATAATTACGTAATGACATCAAATGCATTGCACATACACTCCAATGTGAAAATAACGCATTGCATTATTAAAATATGAACAAAATGTTGTTCACGCAGACAATGCCGAAAAAGTCACTAAATTGAACAATGTATACATATTGTCTTGTTACTTTTGTTCCCATGAAATTCATACTTCTTACTAAATACGATTAGATATTAAACGAAAGGGTTTGTTATTTGTGTTTACATTATTCTTTCGTTACAATCTCTGTGTACAGCGTCGCTGCTTTTCACAAGTAACGTTAATAATCAAATGAAAATAAAGGGTTATCACTAATGGTAAACCAGCTAAATTGACAGCTCGTCACTCGTTTGAGAGTCGGGTCAACAAGAGCGCGAGAGGACTCTGCCGCGCGGCCCTCAAACATGCACGAGCAGATCCTACTGAAGTACACCGCAAGCTAATAGCACATAACATGTAGCTGGTAATCATCGGCAAAAAATCAAAAATCAAACAAACTGGGTAACGTTACAGGCCCGTTGAGGAAAAGACTACGGATTCTTCTTTCTTATCTATGTCTTACCTGTTCGACCAACAGCGCTGCCCAAAGGAGACTTGACAAAAATCGCATGATGCCTGCTTGTTGTCGTTTGCTCCATCCGCACTGCCTTCCCCCGACTCAACTATCAGCTGTTTACGCTAATCCCGCCCAAGCTCTGCAGTACGTAGCCCATTGGCTAACGCCGTCCGCTTCCGAACATACACTCTTGGACTATTGGCTCTCACTCTAATCAATTACATTGTAGTCACGCCTTCGCTTAACATCCAAATTAGTCATTTCTTAGTGACATCATATTTTACGACCAGTTTTGCAAAACCACTAGGCCTATGCATTTAAGTCCTTTGTTGTTGGTTTTTCTGTCACAGAACAGCAACCAGTCTGGTTTCAGAAGTGCACATTCAACTGTTGAAGCAACTGGTTCATTTGTTGAAGACTGGAAAGAGCGGATTCTACATCTTCAATGCTTATCTTTCTAGATCTTTCTGCTGCTTTTGATAGTTAACCACCAGATCCTGTCAACACTTAGCAAAAATGTCCCTGCATAAACAAATTCAATGCATTACATCTGTTGCCAACAAAGTTAAAATGAATAGACAGTGTCAACTGTTGCATTAAATGAAACGTTATATAATTATCAATTTCTATTGTTTTTATTTAATTGTAATTACATTCAAAAAAAGCTTCTAACACTCGCTTTCTTTTTTTATTTCTATCCATTTTCTTATATATGTAGTTATAAACCAAACCTCAAATCAGCACCGCCCCCATTGTAAGCCTAACCAATCGTAAGCCTAACTCTTTCACCACTATACATATAACATTCGAAGTGGATCAAAACTTTTCAACAAAGTTGTCCTAAGACAAGAATAGGTATTGTTTTTGATTTTAGGACAACTTTGATGAAAGGTTTTGATCCACTTTAATTTTGACTACTGTATAGATACAGAGTGGGTATGGAAAGTATTCGGACCCCCTTAAAATGTTCACTCTTTGTTATATTGCAGCCATTTGCTAAAATCATTTAAATTCTTTTCCCCCTCATTAATATACACACAGCACCCCATATTGACAGAAAAACACAGAATTGTTGACATTTTTGCAGATTTAAGTATTCAGTATCCTAAGTATTCAGAGAGTCTTTTTGGGAAAGATGCAACAAGTTTTTCACACCTGGATTTGGGTATCCTCTGCCATTCCTCCTTGCAGATCC
>JAUYWG010000020.1:1057444-1067787 GCA_034779775.1 Enteromius afrohamiltoni | reverse complement strand
TGTACTACTGTGCTCTGAGGCCCACAGTGTTAACAGGATGCCTCTCTCTCATACAAAATCCAAAAGAAACCTATACAGGGGTTAAGAGGGAGGAGTTTTGGACCTGATGACATTAGCCACACCCCCATTAGTAATAGCCTGAACAACACTTCATGTATAGTAACTTATCATTTGACTCAAAAGCTTAAAGATGGAGAAACATCTACTACTTATTGCAATAACAGTATCAGGTATAGTAAAATATAATTTACATTTTTCAGCAATGTAACAGTAAGCAATATAGAGTAAATATCAAACTATGAAATTACATAGCTTTTGAAATACTAACTTTTAAATAGGCTGTTTTTCAGATGTACTGTTGTGTGTCTAAAATTTATTTTCAGGAGTATTTCCAGACAGCATTGAACCAAAAGACAAGGATGCTTTAATCCGTGCAGAAGGAGAGTCTGTGACACTGAGCTGCACATACAGTACAATCAGTAACAATGTTTTGACAGTATCCTAATAGAGAACCTCAGTATTTACTGTGGAAAGGTGCTCGATTATGGAACACTGAAGAAAATATACCAGACAAACACTTTCAGTCGACTACATCCCAATCATCCACTGAACTCACTATTAAGAGTGGAACTCTGTCAGATTCAGCTCTCTATTACTGTGCTCTAAGAGTAGCTCAGTGATACAAAATGCCTAAGAAGCTTTACAAAAACTCAAAGTTGAATAATAGTTATCAAATGACTCTAAACCACATTTATCTCCCACACAGTATAAATACACCACACTATGGTAACACCTGCTTATTTAATGGGTGTGAGAGAGGATCATATTAATATTAAGACTACTAACAAATTAAATAATTAACTATACAAATTACAAATATTAATCCAATTGCATGAACCACATCACAAAACAAAAAGGAAAGATTTAATATAAGAGCTGATCATTCACCAAACAGAGCATTGATTTTTAAATCTATAAACATAAAAATATTCAAAATCAAAGTCTTGATCTATAGAACTAACATTAGCATTATCAGTAAATAGACACTTTAAACATGTTATTCGCTTTGGTTCAACACGTTGTCAAGCACTAGAGTTATTTCAGGTGTGTCTGACAGCATTGGACCAAGTGATAATAATATGGATATGATCAGGGAAGAAGACGAGTCTGTGACAAAGAGCAAAGAAGGGAGACTATTAATAAAAAACAAAAATGTGTTTAAAAAATAGGCTAACTAGAGTGACATAATATCAAACATCATGGTTATTTAAACAATGAAAGAAAAAATCAAGAGTCAGAAATGTGTATAAATAAAGAAAGAGAGAAAAAAAAAAAAGAAAAGGCCCATTTAAAAGGAAGAGCTCAAACTCTTAATGTGCTGATTCAACAGAATAAGCTCCTCCCAGCCACTGTATATACACTGTACCATTATATTTAAAACAGACTCATCAAAGAGAAGCTAAAAACTCTGCAGTGGATAAAAACAAGGAAAAAAAGGCCCTTAAGAGATCAAACACTCCATGTTCTGATTCAACAGAATAAGCTCCTCCCAGCCACTTTACATAGCCTACCTGTACCACTGTATTTAAAACAGACTCATCAAAGAGAAGCTGAAACATCTGCGCTCTCCAGTGGATTTAAACGGTTAATTTCTCTCAGTTGCAAAATTATTATAATGACTCACTGGAAATTACATTTGATCATCTTTGTAACATATTTCAGGGGTGAGTAGGATCCTTTTGAGTTTATTTGCCATGCAAAATATAAATTGATTTTGTTTTCAATTCTGTTCTAGGATGTGATTCTCTGGAGAGTGTTGAGCAGAATACAAGAGTTCAAACTGCTGCTGAAGGCAGATCTGTAACCATTAACTGTACATATGAAAGCAGTGATCCATTCCCATATCTCTTCTGGTACCAACAAAAAATGAACGGAATCCCCAAATACATGATGATGATATTTGCTTCAACTGTACAAAATGAAGACTTTAAGGAGAGATTTAAACCAAATCACAACAAAACTGTAAAATCAGTTCCTCTGACGATCCAGGATCTGCGTGTGTCTGATTCTGCTGTGTACTACTGTGCTCTGAGGTCCACAGTGACTCAAACACACTCAACACTCACACAAAAACTCGCAGTGATGAGTTACACTGATGATATTTGCTATATAGTCCTTTATGCAATTTATTATTATTTTTTTTTTTATTTCTGTCAACACTGTAACTGCTAGTTATTAACCTAAAAAATAAATATTTATAAAATATAAAAATACTTTGCCAAACAGGTATTGATCTTTCCCCTACCATCTCAGACATGCATTATTTTTAGATTATTATTTTACTTTTGTTTTAATATGTCAATTAATTTTTATATATACATATATATATATATATATATATATATATTATTTAATCAACACAACACAAATTTTATTGTCACCTTGTAATATCTTGCGAAATGCAGAAGAGGGCGATAAGCACTTACTCCAGTAATTATTTTGCAGAGCTCTTGAGTTCCTTTTTAACAAAAAACCCATATCTAATTTCATAAACAAATGTTCTTTTTAGTCACTGCATCATTAGTTGAAGATTTAACTTTGAAACCATTGAGATGTTCCAGGAAAAGTGCGGCTAAGCTATGAAGCCAACAAACAACACATCTGATCCTCGTTTGAAAAATAGTTTATTTAACAACATGTCAAGCCTCATCTTCCCAGTGGGAGGAGCTCAGTTTGGTTCAAAACTCCAAAAGCTGCCTTGCACAGTACAAAAAAAGACTTCTTTGCTTTTTTGAGACCAATTTTAAAATTCTAGAATTACAGAATGTCTGCTTGGATCACATTTTTACTCATTCTTTTTTCATTTTCTATAGGTTTGTAAGCACGTTTTCTACACCCTGTATTCTCTACATCAGGACTTTAGTTTTGACTACTTAATTAATATATTTTGTATTGATTTTCAGAATGCAGAGCAGAGGATAGTGTTACTCAGCCAACAAAAGTTCAAGCTACTGCAGGAGAAACCGTGACTATTGACTGCATATACAAAACCAATGCTTTCCCAACGCTTTACTGGTACCAACACAAATCAAATCAAGTCCCAAAATATATGCTGAAGAGATATTCTGGAACAGAAGAAGAGGACGAAGACTTTAAGGAGAGATTTAATGCAAATCTACAAACCTCTTCAACATCAGTTCCACTGACGATCCAGCATCTGCGTGTGTCTGACTCTGCTGTGTATTACTGTGCTCTGCAGCCCACTGTGACTCAAACACACTCAACACTCTTACAAAAACACAACTTCAAGGCAGCTACATAGGTTTAGTTGAGTAGCATAATGAAACCATAAATTAACAGATATATCAAAACAAGACAAGACCATATGAAGTGTGTAGGCCCAAAATAGCTAAAAAAAAAATGTAATTAGGCACTCACCTTCAAAGTATCCAAGGTGTATCAGACCTTCTTCTTTCAGAAGAATCCAATCAGAGATTTTCTGATCTGTAAACTGAAAGTTTACAGTTTGTAATATAACTCCAGTTGGATTCGTCTGAGAGAAGTGAACATAGGATAAATACTTTGAAGCACAGACATAAGTTTAGTCTCTTTCTAAATAAGACACTGGGCAGCATATTGCTAAATTGAAAATGGGTTTCCAAAACATATCTTACTCTTCAACTTACTCTAAAATATGAAATAATAAATTTAAATATAAACAGAAAATATAATTATAAACAACCAATGTTCCAAATCTGAAGGAGACATATGAAAAAAAAAAAGTTTTTAATAAGATTTTATTTTATTTGCAGAACGTGGTGAAGATTCAGGACCATTAAACCTTTTCAAATCATGTCCATGATTATTTTGTGTTCTCAGACCATTCTGATAAAAAAAGTCTTTACATGTAAAATATTTCAATCAAAAATTTCCATACAGTACCAAAACATACAAGATCGAATCAGTAGAAAGCATCGCTGATGTAGAATTAAAAAAAAAAATACTAAGTGGCATATCATTCCAAACCTATTATTATTTACTTTCCACTGCTGACCGCAAGAATGTTGGTAGCTAAACAGACCCACTGAAACTGTGGACAAAATACAATGGGAATCAATAGGAAATAAAGCTGTTTGGTTACAACATTCTTATTTTTTAAAGTCTTATTTTGTGCTCAGGAGAAAAAAAAAATAGTTTTAAAACAACATGATCACAATTTTATTTTTGGCTAGTTATCTCTGTAAGTCAGTCAAGCAAGATAACACATTCATCCTGAAGATGGCAATATGAGCACATTACTCCTGCTGTGCCATGATATAACTTCAGAAGAACCACTCAGATTGCAGAGTTACCAGAAAAAAAAACAAAGCTTTTATTCAGTCCACACCTTTTCTCTTCATCAGTGTTTTTTGTCTTTGTGACTATTAAGCAAGGATGACTTACTGGACATGCATTGTATTGGTGGTTTTCGTCAAATATGGTAAGAAATCATAAGGAGAATTTTCCTGTTTGGTGCATGTCAATGTAAAAGTCACTGATCGAGTTCTTATGACTTAACAGGATGCTTTGGTGAGGACACTGTTCATCAGCCAAATGAGGAGGAAACTGCTGTTGAAGGACAGCAGGTCACTATTAACTGTGAATTTAACACTTCAGCAAACTCCATACCTTTTCTGGTACATTCAGCGCTCTAATGGCCTCCCTGAGTATGTGCTCATGAGATACAAATTTGGATCAAGCAACAATTCTGAATTTGTGTCTGACTCTGCTGTGTATTACTGTGCTCTGCAGCCCACAGTGACTGAAACATCCCCAAGCAATGCACAAAAACATGACACTGTGATATGCAGCATATCTTACTGACATGTCAGTTAAGCAACTATTAAAATCTTGCAACAAGCACTACTGGATTCCATTATACAACACATTCAACTATAATTCAATTATCTTTCAAATTTTAAAACCAGTCAAAATAAACTAAACACAGAGATATGTGACCCTTGGGCATGAAACCAGTCATACAGCATTTGAAAAATGGACCCTTATGATTGGTTTTGTGGTCCAAAGTCACATAAATTGCAAAAACTATTTTATAACCTAGTTGTATTTCCTTAATGGAAATGAAATGCACTCTAAATTCCCACATGAGATTTACATGCTTAAAAGAGGAGGAGTAAAGAGCAGCTCTCCAACACTGAGACAAGGAACTTCTTGTTTCAGTACACCTGGACTTTTGTCCTGACTGCCACAGCATCATGTCAACATTGGCAGCAATCATATTATTAGAATCTCTTCTCATAGGTAAGATTTCTACTAATTATCTCTGTAAAGTGGATTCCTTGTATGCAATTCTGATTTTAAAACATGGTCATTGCTCTACTTATTGTTTTCAGGTCTTACTAATACTGAGGGCATCATATTCCCCAACAATGAAATAGTAATTGCTAAAGCAGATGAAAAGGTTATCCTATCTTGTAACTACTCAGGCACAGTTTACGATTTATACTGGTACCGTCAGTTCCCAGGATCAGCACCTCAGTTCCTCATAATGGAATCGTCTGGATTCATAAAACATGCTACTCCTCAGGTTCCTGGAATATCAATGTTCAACAGAAAAGATACCCAACGCATGGAGTTGGAGATCTTCCCTGCTGCAGTGGCATATTCTGCTCTGTACTACTGTGCTGTGCAGCCCACAGTAAAAGAAAATCCTCTGACTCCATACAAAAACTACAGAGATCCCCAATTGCAAAACAGAAATATTTCTTACCTTCCTTCTAGATAGAGAAAAGGTTATTTGAACTCCCTATATTTATAAGTGATTCAAGTTTGAGAGTCAAGACATATTCCATGATGGTTAAAAAAACAAAAAACTGGATATCAGGTCTAGGCATATTTGTATGCGTTTACATACACATGCGTTATTATACACTATAACTGAACATTCATATATGGTAATCCTGGATGATCTCAGATACAGACAAGTCAAGTGAAATGACTAAATGTGAGCATGTATGGTAAAATAAATATATATATACACAAGAATGATTATAAAATTAAAAAAATGTAAAAAGAAATGGACAGTAAGCAATGCAATACAGTAGAGGAAATCATCATTAGGCAGATGTGTTTCTGCTCTCTTCCACTTGGGGGAGATGTTTTAACAAATATATACAGCTCCACTCTTACAGTCAGGACTACACATGGAGTTTGATCATCTCAGCAAGTTCCAGATTCAAGAGAACATTGTATACTTTTGAGGAGTCTTCTATATCATGATTACAATGAGAAGCTGTGTGGAAACTCTTTTAATCCTGTTTGCAGCTTGCATGGGTAATGTTCCATATTTTATGCATGCGTTTTCTCCTACCTGTCAGTTTCATCAAGATTTGTGAACAAATTTGCTAAAATAATTTACTCTCCTCACAGAATGCAGAGGACAAGACTCTGTTAAACAGCCGAAAGGTTTCCAATCAGCATATGAAGAGAAGGGTTCTGTAACTTTGGATTGTGAATACAATACAACAAGCTCGAACCCTACTCTATTGTGGTACAAACAAAACAGTTATGACTCTCCAAAATATATTCTGCGGAGACATAAATTTGGAGACGGAGATGAAGCCACTGAGTTCAAGGGTCGATTTCACTCCAGACATGATTCTACTTCAAGATCGGTTCCTCTGACGATTCAAAATCCCCGTGTGTCTGACTCTGCTGTGTACTACTGTGCTCTGCTGCCCACTGTGACAAAAGGATATTCAGTGCTTGAACAAAAACCTACTTGAGCTTACAACATTAGTCCAATCATACAAGCTGACATGAGCCTAAAGCTATAGAAACTGTTCTACATTGCCCCAAACAGACACCTGACTAAGATTATTGTGAAATATTGCAAATAAAGTTAGTCATCATTAGTGCCAATTACAGTATATCTGATCAAAACTTTTATACAGTATGTACACATAATTATTTCTATTACATAAGCCCACATTTACGTCTGTAGGCTCCTAATGAATTTTGGTTATGTTTACATTTAAAAGGACAGTTTGCAATATAATGGGGAGAAAAAAGAACCCACCCTTTGCCAACTACCCACCGCTGTGTCTTATCCTTAACCAAGCAAGGCATTTACCTGTCAATCCGAAAAAAGAAAGCTTTGCATCTGTTTCAAGTGCTCTGAAGTCTCATGAGTCCTGTCCCTTTTTGTTTTTTATAGTCCTCCTATTTTCCTTTTAGCGCGGTTGGCTTTGTAAGTTCTTCTTGAGAAATAAGAAATAGCAAACATTTTGCATTCTCCAGTTCAATCATGAAACAGTTAATGAGTGTCAAGTCTATTTTGTGATAATCATAACTTTGTGAGAAAGAACAATTCTATTCACTGGTTTCAGATACAACCTCAATGAGCATTCGAATAGACTAGGTGCCTGTTACTGTATAGTTCTTCTTTCGAGAGAATAAAGATTTTATTTTACACTTAGTCAGTAGTATGTACTGTAAATTTCAGTGCAGGAATTGTCACAGTTTGGTGTTGAGGTTTGCTGTAAAAGATTGAAAAAGATGACTGTGTTTAATAGGAGAGCAGGTTTTAGGGGAGGTGCTACTGGAGACATCTCTGCTAGACAGTGAAGGTTTGCTGTCTGACAGTCTGTGCTGCAGATGATCTAACCCACCGCAAACATGATGCTCAGCTTTTTACTTTTGTTCTGTACTCTTGCATGTAAGAATTGTAAATGTATTGTCTTTTGTTGTTATATATTTATTATATTATGTAAAATGTTAAATTCATGACAATGAAGGAGTTAATATGAAATCTGATTCACAGGTGTCAGTTTTGGGAATGTCATCACAGCAGTCCAGCCTGAGGTGTTTGGGACAGAACGGGACAATATAACTCTGTCCTGTAAATACTCTTCAGCATTTAGTCTGCATTGGTATCGCCAATATCCAAACTCAGCTCCTGAATTTCTTTTGATAATACTACACGGGACAGGGAAAGTTTCACAGAAGTCTAAAATTGTAGAACAAGATCCTCGATTCTCTGGAAAAGTGAATGAAGAGAAAACCCATGTGATTTTGGAGATTTTCTCTGTTAAACTGACTGATGCTGCTCTGTACTACTGTGCCCTGCAGCCCACAGTGACAGGAAACACAACAACACTGTACAAAAACTTGATGTTATTTAAAAATAAACATGTTGTTCAAAACTCCAACAGAAGAGGGCAACATAATCTTGTGTCATGTTTCACAATTTACCTGATGCTACTGTATCAACCTTTTTTTTTTTAAACACTGAATGAAGTGTTGAGTAACAATTATTAAAGTAATACCCTGCTGAAAGTATACATTTTACATGCTCTGTGTAATTATGATAAAACAAATTCATAAGATATATAGATAGATCTGACTGAAATGCAATAATTAAAGGGTAAAGGTAAATGACTTGTGATACAGTACATATGCAGTAGTGTACAGAGCAAGTTTATGTTTCACTGACCACACCCACATTAGTAGCATACAATAAAACTTCACTTAGTCCCAGTGTATTCATTATATAATTACATATGTTTTACATATTCATTATACATTCTATATTTTCCCAGTGTTTGTACTTGTATTAATTTAATGAAGCCACATTTAGCATAATTTACGAGGTTCAACTCTCCAATAAAGCCGTTTAATAATGCTATAAACTAGACAAATAATGCATGATACTTTTCAAAGTTTCAGGAACTGTAAATACTGAATTTTAATTCAGAATGACAGTAACTAACAACTCACACTTATTCTGTATTAAATCAAGATATACGCAATATTAAATAGCAATACAATATTTATATAAAAATAAGAATTTAGAGAAATAAGCATATTAAAAGCAAAATCATCTTTTAATCTTCGGTGTACTGTACTTTAGGACATTGTCAGGACAGGAGGAGGAGTTTAGCACACACATTAAACAGCACAGCTAGGTTAAGATGAACATCACTCACTGTGTGCAGCAGCTGATCTGTGTTTAGCTTGTTCTTCAGTGAATTAACATGTTGATCTATATTATTATACTGCTGTCATCAGCTGAAGGTATTTATTCCAGTGAAAGTGTTTGATAACTACTGTAGTTTTATTCTGTCAGAAGTGTTTAAAAACTACACTTAATGTCACTTTTATTTGCAGGTTCCAGAGCCTCAAAAGTCATCACTCCAAAAAGTGACAGAGAATTTGCCTTTGAGGGTGACAATGTGACTCTGTCCTGTAACTACAGCGGTTCTGCTCGTGGTGTTCACTGGTATCGTCAATATACAGGATCACCACCACAGTTCCTCATACTGGAATATTCAGGGGTTATAACTCCAGCTAATCCACCCATTCCAGGAATAAACATCAATCACAGAAAAACAGAACTCCATGTGGATCTGATCATCTCCTCTGCTGCTGTCACTGACTCTGCTCTCTACTACTGTGCTTTGGAGCCCACAGTGAAAGGAAATCTACTGCTTGCTGTACAAAAAGCTCTTTAAATAAAACTGAAAGTGAGAGGTGGGGATGAGGTTTATGTTCATGTATTTTTTTACATCACAGATTTATCATTTCAGAACCACTTGCACTAATAGTTATGTTATTGTATTTTATTATATTTTTATCTCATCTATTTGCAATATTCTACTGTTATTATTATTTACTGTACTTATTGTGTACCGTTTTATTATTATTATTATTAACTGTACTTATTGCATATTTTTATTTTCTCGTTCATTTGCTGCATTGAGCATGTCTGTAAAACAAAAAAAATTTTCCCTCAGGATAAATAAAGATCCTCATATCTTATCTTATCTTAAGTTCTTATTTAAGTAAAATTCTTCAGTAACATGTGTGAGCCAAACAATATAAAATGTCAATAAAATGAAAAAATGTACCAATTTAAAAGGGAAATTTTAAACCATGGTAAAGCATCTGGACAAAACATGCAGTTGTGAGCTCCAACAGAAGGGGGCAACAGTATTTGACAAGCTGTTTTATTCACACTGAACATGCACCTGACGTCTAGATTGTAGTAGAAACACATTTGAAAGCACAGAACATGTTTCATATTTCACTAACCCACACCCACATTATTCATACAGACTAGAACTGCATTCTGTCAAAGCGCTTTCATTCAACCATTAGCTACTCTCATATTTTAATTTATTTTATAAAGTCACATTCAGCATAATTTAAAATTAACAAATTCAATGTTGACATTCAAAATCACCAAAACAAACACGCACCTACACCAAAAGGGTCTCGCCCCTTTTTTATGGCTCCGCCCCTCACATACATCTTTAACCCAGGCAACTATTATGGAGGATTCT
>JAUYWG010000020.1:1011226-1023056 GCA_034779775.1 Enteromius afrohamiltoni | reverse complement strand
TCGGTTTTGTTTTCATTGTGTTTCCATGTATTGTCTCGTTTGTAACCCCGCCCCGCTCATTACCTTGTATCCTCCTCCAGCTGTGTCTGTCCAGGTGTGTCTCATTGTGTCTAATTAGTCATTGTATTTATCAGGGTTCTTTTGACAAGTCTCCATGTCTGTTTTGAGCTCTGCGTAGCTCTCCGCGTTTTCCTTTTGTGTTTTTCCGAGTTAATAAATCTTTCGTGCATTTATTCTGTTCCGAGTCCTGTCCGTCCTAAAAGGAAGCGAGAGCGCGAGCTCAACAGCAGCCGTATGTGACAGAACACAAGACCAAAATAGAGGATGGCGTTCGCTGGCCCAGCACACCTCGGCGGATTCTGCTACCGTCCGTCCTAAAAGGAAGCGAGAGCGCGAGCTCAACAGCAGCCGTATGTGACAGTATTCCAGCAATTAAACACTTTTAGTTTTAACTTTCTTTTTTTTTTCAAACATTTGTACGATAAAATTAATTTAATTACATTAAAAGAACTAATGTATGGTACAACATTCACACATGACATCTAAACGCATATATCATGTCTTAAACTACTTAAATGAGCTCTGGAGTTACATCATGTTTTCAATATAATAATATCTTTTTTATATATATTCTATTTACATGAACTCAATCATTACACTCTTTTATGAAATGACTGATTTCCATTTTTAACACTTGTAACTTGGACTTGTAACTCTTATCTGTTACTTTAACTGAAAACAATACTATATACATTTACATATATGTCAATTCTCACCGTTGTCACATTTTTTTCATAATCATGGTTGCCATTAGCTTAGCATTAACACGTGGAGCACATGGTACAAATGTAGTTAACACAAACTTTTTAACATCTATGAACGAACACTTTTATATGCTTTAGCGCATAAACTTCTGCCATTTATACAGCAGTGACATATAGAAAACAGATTTCTATGACAATTTTACAGTTCATACCTGGTGAGGGGATATATTAAACAAATAAAATCACAGGACACGGAGCTGCTGTTTCACCTTCTGAGTCTCTATATTGTTTGAGCAGTGCGCCCCCTCCCCCATCCGGTGAACGAGTCCCAAGACAGAAGTAATGGATCGTCCATATCAATCTCAGCAGGAATGTTAATCGTTATTCACAAAGATATACTTTGGTAATGCACAATAACGATCACACATTAATGACATTTAATTCATACATATATATATATATATATATATATATATATATATATCATCAAAATATATGTTTTTATATCATCACTACACTCTCCCCATCACAATAAATGTCGTCCCGACATTTATCTTACTTTTTTTTTTCTTACTCAACTAAGATATTTAATTTTCCCATAACAATATCTTGTCATATTATTACTCCAATTTTATGCAATGTCTTGTGTGTACTGCATGTTATTAATAGGGCATATGTTGGGAACTACATAAATTGTCTTATTAAATTTCATTGTTTTTCTGCATTACCACCATTTCTTCAAAACACATAAGGGTACACTGGCTCATACTGTCGTGCTAGGTAAGTCCATGGAGTGAAATCCTGCATCCCATATGGTATGGATCGGAATGCTATTGTGTTTGTAGGACCAACATTATAACATGTCGGAATACCCAAACAATCATAAGTGTATGTCTTTGGTGGTCTTTCCCTCTGAGGCCATCTGTCTTCCTGTCCTGCCTTCTTGTTATTCTCACACTGTGTTACAAGTGCATCTTCCATGTCATCAGATCTCTCTTCAGGTTGCCCCTTTATTGCATCCACTTCCTGTTGAGGTATCACTTCCTCTTCTATTAGATCTTTCCCATACTTTTTTTCGGTCTCTTGACTAATTTCTTCTCTTTCCTTTTCAGGTTCCCCGGACTGGAGAAATGGTAAGTCCTCATGCAATCCTCTGTTTCCTCACTCAGGTTTGTTCTTCCTTCCTTACTAAGATCAATCTCCAATGGTAGATACTCACAAGGCATCAAGAGGTTACGGTGAAGAACGCGTGATCTTCCTTTTCCCTGTTCTAGTCTCACTTCATAAATTGGGCCCTCTCCTCCTACTTGACGGACTACTGTATGTACAGTATCTTCCCAGTGGTTTCGAAGCTTCCCAGTTCCACCTCTAGGTGTCAAGTTCTTCACCAATACGCGATCCCCAGGACATAACTCAGAACATCGCACCTTTCCATCATAGTTCTTCTTGTTTCTTTCTGCCATCTTCCTCGCAGTCTGTCTGGTAATTTCCACTGCCTCCTGCATCTCTTGTCTCCATCTCTTTACATACTCCTTATAATCAACTGTTTCCGTTTCAGATGTCAAGCCGAACAATAGATCAACAGATAGTCTTGGGGATCGTCAAAACAGTAAGTAAAATGGTGAAAACCCTGTAACTTCACATTTTGTGTTGTTGTATGCAAAAATTAGTTTATTTAGGGATTCCTTCCAATTTGCTTTCTGGTTCTCAGTCAATGTCTTCAGCATTTGAAGTAATGTTCAGTTGAAGCGTTCAACCTGCCCATTTCCTTGGGGGTGGTGTGGTGTGGTCCTTGACCCAGCAACTCCACAACTCTTCTTCAACTGAGTAAGCAGCTGGTTTTCAAACTCCCCTCCTTGATCGTGATGAATTCTTTGGGGAAATCTGAACTTAAGAGCGTAGTCATTAAACAAATTGTCAACAACAGTTTTAGCCAATTTCGAAGGAAAGTTGCGTAGGCTTGTGCAAATCGTGTGAAGTGGTCTACTACGATTAAGATATACTGATATCCTCCTTTACAATTATCCAGGTGTAAGAAGTTGATGGAAACAAGCTCAAACAGGTGTGTAGTAACAATGTTCTGGAGTGGTGCTCTGGTCTCCTTACCCGGTTTCTTCTGTTTAAGGCAAACACAACTCTTGGTGATGTAATGCTCAACATCATTGTGCATTTGTGGCCAATAGAACCTCTCTCTGATTAAAGACATGGTTCGATCAAACCCTTGATGACCCATGCTATCATGTAGTTCTTGTAAGACATGCTGCTTATACTTTGTAGGTAAAACTAGCTGTGTACATGTGTTCGTTTGCCTACGGAGGGTGCCATCATCTCCCAAGAACAATTTGTCCCAACTACGCAATAAGCATTTGCTTTTGACACTCATGGTCTTAAAAAGATGTCCTGTAGGTTTTTTATCTGAAAGTTTAAATTGTAAGACAGGTCCAATGTGCACATCATTTTGCTGCACTTGTGTGATCTCCCTTACAGGTAATGGCTCACATGAATGCTCGGTCAACATGGTGTCATCTTAAGAAACCACTGCAGTCCAGGAATGGGATGCGGCACTTCTACAGACTGGATGGTTGCTTTGACGCAGTCGGATGGTAACTCCTATGTGCATTCCTTAATTAGTGTCTCTATACCCAAGGGCATGCTTAATAGGCTGTCTGCGTCCACATTTTCCTTGCCTGGACTGTATTTGATATTAAATTGAAATCCGCCAGTTCCGCAACCCACCCTACATCCTGTCGCATTCAGCTTTGCACTGGTTAAGACATAAGTGAGCGGGTTATTGTCACTATAGACAGTAAATGTCGGGGAATTGTACAAATAATCTCTTTTTTTTGTGACCGCCCACTTCAGAGCAAGGAACTTCAATTTTTCCGAGTGGAGGTGACTTCTTTTCCACAGCCGTTCAAGCATCAACCTTGATTTGATGCGTCAGTATGGAGAACGAATGGCTATGAGAAATCAGGAAATGCAAATACTGGTGGCTCAACCAAACAATTTATAAGCCCCTTCAATATCTCCTAGTGTCCGTCTGTCCAAACAATTGGCCTGTGAGAAGGCACTCCTCTTTTCATTCCTTTAACCTGTCGGTTTCTTTTCTCCTTCCTGTCCTTGTCCTCTGTCTCGTTTTCTTTCAGCAGGTCATACAATGGACTTGCGATTTTGGAGAAATCCCTGATGTACTGTCTATAGTAACTCAACAGACCCATGACAGCTCTCAACTTTCCCACTGTGTCTGGTCTTTTGTCTTTCAGATTTTGCACAGCAGCTGTATCGGCTGGATCCATCTTACTACCTTCTGCAGAGAAAATCTTTCCAAGGTATCGCACCTCACGCTTGCCTGGCTTCAGTTTTATCCCATGTTGTTTTAGTCTTTGCAGGACTTTTCTCACATCTTCCACATGGTCTTCAAATGTTAGACTGACAACTAATGTGTCATCCAGATAAGGAACACAGATGGTATCCGTTAACTCGCCAAGACACTCCTGCTTACAGAATCCTAGTGTGATGTTTTACCCTATTCCTTATATACTCCTACCAAGATAACAAATAACACACCAAAAGTCAGCCGTTCTCGCTCCCTTAGGGTTGCACCTGGCATCTGTCGCTTCGGGGAGACTACACCTCTTAGCTGCAAACCAAAATCTATGTAAATTGTCAATCATTTTTAAAAATATAAGTGACTGCTGTTGAGACCATTTTACCCTTCACACTCAGACATTTCAGATGAATCTACACATGCCAATGTAAAACAATATCTTCACAAGATATTAAGGTGAAGAATGTGAGGTTGTGGGTGACTGGGTCAGGGGGTTGACTGTTTATTGTCTGTGCAGCCAGATTTCAGCTTTTATTGCTCGGCCTGTAGGCGTATAACTGATGGTCGATGAGTCTCTGTAGCCCTGCTTGGATATGGTGGACATGGGACGGCATGTTCTCAGAATATATAAGGATGTCATCGATGTAGATGATGACGTAGTGATGGAGCATGTCCTGGAAGATTTCGTTGACCAGAGACTGAAACACAGAGGGGCTGTTGGACAGTCCAAACGGCATGACCAGGTATTCATAGTGCCCTGTGGTTGTGGAGAAGGCCGTCTTCCACTCGTCCCCCTCCTGGATACGAACGAGGTTGTACGCGCTCCGGAGGTTCAGCTTAGTGAAGATCTGTGCTGACTGCAACTGTTCCAGGGCTGAGGGTACCAGTGGTAAGGGGTAGCGGTACTTGACAGTGATATCGTTAAGGGCTCGGTCTATGCATGGTCTCAGTCCTCCGTCCTTCTTCTTGACAAAGAAGAAACCCGCCGAGGCTGGCTCTTGGTGAGCTCCTCCTGTATGTACTGGTTCATGCTCTCGGTTTCTGGTTGGGACAGAGGGAAGATGCGCCCTCTGGGAACTACCGAGCCTGGTAGCAGGTCTATGGAGCAGTCGGTGGGACGGTGCGGTGGCAGTCGCGTAGCTCTCTCCTTACTGAAGGCCACACGGACGTCCTGGTACTCAGCGGGCAGGGTGCTGTTTGCGTTGTCCTCTTCAGGTGAGAGTCGCAGGTGTCTGATGTGTCGGAGGGTGCTGTGGAGGCAGTGTGCGTGAAAGTACTCGGACCAGCGAAGGACTTGGTGCTCCTTCCAAGAGATCACTGGGTCATGAAGTTCCAGCCAGGGTAGTCTGAGTATGACTGGATGTTCTGAGGAGTCAATGGTGAAGAACTGGAGATCCTCTGTGTGCAGGGAACTGGTGCAGAGCTTAAGTGGTGAGGTCTGGGTTGAGATCCTGTCGGTCCCTATTGGTCGACCGTCGAGGGCTGCCACAGCTACGTTGGGGGTACATGCAATGAGAGGGAAACCATGTTCAGTGGCAAAGTTATAGTCCATGAAATTACCCGCTGCCCCCTAGTCTACAAAGGCCCTGGTGGATACATGAGGACCCTGCACAACAAACTCCACATCCAATTTCATGGCGGTATCGAGAGAAACAGCACTCACCCGGTCTCACTGGTCGAGTTGGGCAGGACGCTCGCAGGTGGCCCGGCTTCCCACAATACAAACAGAGGCCATTCTCCATGCGATGCTCTCTCTCATCCAGCGAGATGCGTTTAGCTCCGATCTGCATAGGCTCCGCAGGTGGCAATGGAGTCACACTGGTGGTGGTAAAAGGTCCGTGCAAATCGCCAAATCCATGTACTGTTGGAGCGTGAGGTCCTTTCCACGGAAAGCTAGCTCCGCTTGTAAGTCCTCCCGCAGGCTCCGATGATACAGTGACATGAGAGGATTGCTGTCCCAGCCTGTTTGGGCCGCCAGGGTTCGGAAAGTCATAGTAAACTCTGCGGCCTTGCTTTAGCGAGAGCAGTTCTTCCTTAGCATCACGGCCGTCCCGAAACTGACAGAGGAAGCTCTGATATAAGGGAAAGGCCATGCGGTGGCCTTTCCAGAGCGCCGTAACCCAGTCTAAGGCTTTGCCAGAGAGGAGCGCCTTGGAGTCATCATCAGGAAAACAGGCTGACTGTGCCTTCATATAAATGTCACACTGTAACAGGAAACCCTTGCACTTGCCTGGTAATCCGCTGTATTTCTCCGGGAGCACTAGACGTGCCGGGCTGGCAGTGCTGGCTGGAGGCGGGGGAGGAGCAGTGGCGGCCGGCAGAACGGGCCTACTCTGAGCCGTGGTTGCAGCAGTCAAGGCCTGAATGGAGCTCACCAGCTCCGCGGTGAGCGAGGTGAGTTTCTCCAGCTGTTGGCGATGTGAGACGAGCTCGGAGGTTTGTCGGCTCACCTCGTCGATGACTTGCTTCATCGTTGCTGGATCCTGTTTCAGCGAAGTCTGCTGTAATGACTCGCGGGATTTGTTCAGATCCATTTGCAATGTGGCTTTAATAATCAAGGTCAGACAGGCATGAGTAATACACAGGCAATCGGGTACACAAAATAAGGTCGAGGCAGGCGGCAAAGAATCAGGAAGTAATAACAACAGGCAGAAAATCTAACAAGGGTAAGAAAAACACGGAATAAATGCTTGGAATCGATGGCTGGGGCAAATCGAGACTTCGCGATTGTCTTAGGCAAAATTCAGAGCATGGCTTTCCCATCCTATCAGAGCTTCCTTCATCAGTTCCGGGAGGTCTTTGATCCTACTGCCGACGGCAAGGACGCTAAGGAGGAGCTGCTCTCGCTAAAACAGGGCTCTGCTTCGGCCGCTGAATTCAATATGACTTTCAGAACTCTTGCGGCTCAAACTGGCTGGGATAATGATCTGCTGATGTCACTTTATCGTCGGAGCCTGCGGGAGGACTTGCAAGCGGAGTTAGCCTGTCGTGGGGAGGATCTTACACTTCAACAATACATGGACCTGGCCATCTGCACAGACCAGTTGATGCGTTCCCGTCGGAACTGGCACACTACATTTGCCTCCACCAGCACGGTCCCATTGCCGCCAGCGGAGCCCATGCAGATCGGGGCAACACGCATCTCGCTGGAGGAACGAGAGCACCTGGCATCCTGGCCACAGTCGATCTAGTTAACAACCGCTTCTGGCCTCGTCTCTCCACGGATGTGCACGACTTCACCGCTGTGCCACCTGCCAGATGACTTCGATGACACAAAGTCTTCACGACAATGCCCTGCAGGTCTACTCCAACCGCTGCCCATCCCACAAAGGCCGTGGTCTCATATCGCGGTGGATTTTGTAACAGATCTGCCACCCTCCAACCACTACACGACCATCCTCACTGTGATCAACCGATTCTCCAAGGCCTGTCGTCTTATTCCACTCGCCAAGCTTCCCTCCGCTTGGGAGATGGCCCAAGCCATCCTGGAGCAAGTGTTTCGATATTACGGACTCCCAGAGGACATTGTATCAGATCGGGGACCCCAGTTCACCTCCCGGGTCTGGAAAGCCTTCTGTGCCCAGCTAAACATTAATGTGAGCCTCACCTCCGGCTATCACCCTGAATCCAATGGGCAAGTCGAACGACTTAATCAAGAGCTCATCCGCTTCCTTCGATCGTATTGCCACGACAATCAGGGGACTGGAGCCAGTACCTCATCTGGGTGGAATATGCCCAGAACTCCCTGCGCAAGCAAGCAACCCAGATGACTCCCTTTCAGTGCGTCTTGGGGTATCAGCCACCCTTATTTCCCTTGTCGGGAGAACCCACCGACCTGCCCTCCATTATTGGCTTCGGCGTAGCGAGTAGACCTGGGACGCCGCTCACATTCAGCTCCAGCAAGCTGTCCGAAGGGTCACACGTCCTCATCCTGCCTACGAACCAGGCCAGTGGGTGTGGTTATCTGCCCAAGACCTCCGTCTCCATCTACCCTGCCGCAAGCTTAGCCCGAGGTACGTGGGTCCTTTCAAAATACTTAGACAAATATCACCTGTTTCATACCGTCTCGAACTCCCGGCCAATTACAAAATCTCACCCACCTTTCATTCCTCTCTGCTCAGGCCCGCTGCTGCTCCGGACGTAGAGGGGAACCAGGACGAGGTTGTGGCACCCGAGGCTCCTCCCCTGCTTCAGGACACCAAAGGAATCTACCAGGTCCGCAAGATCCTGAACTCCAGACGTTGAGGTTGTGCCCTCCAGTACCTCATTGACTGGGAGGGCTTTGGCCCAGAGGAAAGATCTTGGGTGAGCGTCCAGGACATCTTGGACCTAGCACTGAGCAATTCCACCAGGAACACCCTGAGAAGCCAGCCCCCAGATCGCGTGGAAGGCCCCGATGTCGGACTTATTCTCGCTTCAGGAGCCGCTTGCAGGGGGGGGGGCTATGTCACAGACCGCACCTCTGTGGCCCTCTCCAACGAACATCAGCGGGAACCTTCACCAGAGTACCCGGACTCTTTTAGCTCACGTACCTCTGCGTTTTCGCGCGGATTCTCCCGCCCTGACTTTTTAAGCTCTGACTTTTGCCCTTACTAGTCGCGAAGTCTCGATTTGCCCCAGCCATCGTTTCTGAGCATTTTTCCATGTTTGGATACCCGTGTTTGATTTTCTGCCTGTGTATTTCATTTCCTGATTTTTTGCCTCCTGTCCTGACCTGTATTGCCTGTTTCTGATTACGATGAAAGTGAATATAGCATGGTTTTATTTCGTTAACCCCCAGAAACCCAAATATAGAAAAAACTGCAAATTATGTTTTTTTTTTTAACCTTTCACATGTTGTTCTAGGAAGTATCAGGCTCAGTATGAAGGAGACGGAGAGAAAGGTCGTGTGCACAATCAGCTCCATGGTGAGATAAAAACAGGTGAGTGAACTTCCAACTCCATCCAGTAAGTTTCCTCCAACAACCAGATGAACTTTAAGAAGAGCTTGGTAAATAAGGCAGGTAAGTAAAGCATTCCAATCTTGTAAGGCAGTAATGACAACAAGTGGCTTTGGTAGTAGGCAATGGTAAAGGTAAATGTGAAGATGTTACATTAGTCTCAGCCGATGAGAGAATGACAAGCTGGGGCTTAAATACACGCTCACCTGATTGCATACAGGTGGCGGTAATTAAAACTCTTGTGACTGAGAGTGTGAATTCGGCAGCGCTTGAGTCAGCATCACCTGGTGACGTGACATCATCCCCCTCCCTAGGAGTGACTCCCGGCACTCTAGATCTACGACATGGTCTGCCTCTACCTCAAGGAGCTGGACGATTCGGGTGATTTCGGTGGAATTCTTCTATGAGAACTGGGTCTAATACGTCGTCCCTGTCCACCCAACATCTCTCCTCGGGTCCATATCCTTCCCAATCAATCATGTATTGGAGTCGGCCTGCACGGCGTCTGGAATCCAGTATTTGATTAATCTGGTAGATGGATTCATCAGGATTGACTTCCGGGAGAGGTTCCTGAGGTGTTTCTTCTGGTGGAGGAAGAGCAGGTTCAACATGACATTTTAACAATGACACATGGAAGATGGGATGGATACAGTTGTTGGGTGGAAGTTGGAGTTCATATGATACCTCATTTATTTGTCTATTGATGGTGAAAGGGGCCCATAAATCGTAGACTTAATCTTTTACATAAATGCAACTTGATATCTCTAGTGGAAAGCCATACCCTCTCTCCCAGTTGAAATTGGGGTGTCTCAGATTGTTGGGCATCCGCTCCAGCTTTATGTCGATGGATGGCCCGTTGGAGATGGACATGAGCCGAGTCCCAAACTTGTTCGCTGGTTCTAAACCAATGGTCCACAGCAGGCACCAGTGATGGTTCTTCCGACCAGGGAAAGAGAGGTGGCTGGAACCCAAGGTAAGTATTGTGACCAGGTGTCTTGGTGATCACGACAGTAGGTCTGTCCGTTCGACTGGTGGTGATAGCCGTAGGATAGGCTTATGGAAATCTGAAAAACTCTCGCCATACCCGAGAGGTGAATTAAGGACCTCTGTCCGATACTATGTTTGAAAAGCAGAGGGAATGCCGACCAGGGGTATGAGTTTACAACCTTTGGAGAACCTATCCACCACCACTAGAATTGTTGTGAATCCCTCCGAAGGTGGTAGGTCGGTGGCAAAGTCGATTCCAATAGGAGTCCAAGGGCGTTGAGGTATGGGTAGAGGTAACAGTTTACCGGTAGGTAGTCACCGTGGTGTGTTCACTACTGTGCATACCGCACATCCCCTCACGTATTGGTCCACTTCTTGTCCCATGTTTGGCCATCAGTAACGCTGATTGAGAAGTTGGAGTGTTCTCTTTTGGTCCAGGGTGGCCTGCTCCAGGAGAAGTGTGAGTGGTGTCTATGATGTGAAGTCGGAGGGTACTGGGCACGTATGTCTTGTTATTAGGACATTCTGGAGGTGGTGGTTCTTGAACCGTGGCTTGACGTATTTGTTCCTCCAGATTCAAAACTATGGGGGCCATGAACAAGGTGGATGGCAGAATGGGTTCGGGCTTTTCAGTGGTTGGACTGGAATCGTGTAATCTTGAGAGGGCATCAGCTTTAGTGTTTTTCTCACCTGGGCAGTACGTGACTTTAAAATTGAACCGTGTAAAGAACGTCACCCAGCGTGCTTGTCTGGGGTTCAAGCATTTTGCCTCTTGGCAAAGGTTCTTATGGTCTGTGATCACAATTATCTTGTGTTTAGCTCCTTCCAACCAGTGACGCCACTCTTCGAAAGCCAGTTTGATGGCTAGCAGTTCCCTGTTCCCCACATCATCTGTTCAGCTTGAGTCAGCTTCTTGGAAAAATATGCTCGGGGTAAAGTTTGGGTGGTGTTCCTTGGTGTTGGGATAGAGCAGCTCCTACTCCAAATGTTGAGGCATCAACTTCCACAATGAAAGGTAGGTCCGGGTTTGGATGGCGGTGTATGGGAGTCGAGCAGAAGGCCTGTTTCGGCTGTGGGATTGTAGTAGAGAGACTTCTTTTTCGCCTGAAGCAAGGAGGTGAGGGGCTCAGAAATTTAACTGTATCCTTTGACGAAGCGACTATAGAAATTAGAAAATCCTAGAAACCTTTGTAGGGCCTTGATGTTAGCGGGTAATGGCCAGTTCTGGACTGCCTGCACTTTATCCATCTCCATGGCGACCCCTTTAGGCGAAATGATGTAACCAAGAACTGGACCTCCTGAAGATGAAAAGCAAAATTTTCAGCTTTTAGGTACAGAGAATGCTCCCGTAATCGTTGAAGGACCTTGGTGACATGCATTCTGTGGGTGAAGATATCAGGGGAGTACACAAGAATGTCATCGATATAAATTATGACAAATTGATTCAACATGTCTCAGAATATCTCATTCATAAAGTTTTGAAAGATCGCTGGAGAGTTGTCAAGTCCATACGGCATTAACCCGATATTCGTAGTGTCCTGAAGGGGTGACAATGGCCGTCTTCCATTCATCACGCTTCTTAATTCTTATCAGGTTATATGCACTTCTAAGATCGAAAGGACCGGAGTTCCTCCAATGCTGATGGTACCAATGGCAATGTATAGGCGAACTTCACTGTTTGTTGCTTCAGATCTTTAATCTATGCAGGGGTGCAGGCCACCATCTTTCTTGGCCATATGTATATATATATATATATATATATATATATTAGTGCCGGTTAATAATGTTATTTTTTTCTACATTCTTTTATA
>JAUYWG010000020.1:997775-1011126 GCA_034779775.1 Enteromius afrohamiltoni | reverse complement strand
AAAAAAAAAAAAAAAAAAAAAATATATATATATATATATATATATATGTATATTCTTTTTTCTTTTCTTTTTTTATCTTTTCCCCACTTGTGATCCTAGTCATAAACGGCTGGCCTTTTAAAAATTGCTCATAAATCTGTAATTTCAAATAATAATCGTAATGAGGTTCATAAGTTCAAATCAATGAGGCCTATGACCCATCTGCTCCAAAAAGTAATACAAAACCTGTGCCAATCAAAAGAAAACAAGAAGACTGAATCAATGATTTGGAGATAATATAGCAAGATTTAAGCCAGTTTTCAAAAGGCCTATCATTTTTGAACCGGAAAACTAAATCATGATGATAATAGGTTAAAACGTTAAAAAAAGTTCAGCTATTTTATTGTAACAGCTTACCAAAACAATGATCAGAAATAACACTAAGAAACACCAATAAATGTGTTTTGTAGGAGCTGAGCTAAAGAAAAAAGACAAATCTGGGTGCAACTTCTTACATCTGGCCATCTTGCAACCCAGGGGTTTGAAAAACCTGCCCACAGAGGTACTGCAGGTAAAACACACGGGGCTTGAGGAGGCTCTCTTTCACTAAATGACTCATTTTCACAGCTTCCTCAGAGATCCTAAACTTAAGTCACTGCTGCCCTCTACCGGTAGCTCCACTAAAAGACACTCACCGACAGTCTCCTTTGGTTTATCCGCAGCACGAGAGTGTGAGAGAGCTTCTCAACGACGAGGATATTGAGGGATGTACTCCTCTCCATTACGCCTGTAGACTGGGAATACCAGAGTCAGTGAAGAACATGCTGGGATTAGAGGTCTCACTGGACCAGAAGTCCAAACAGAAGAAATCTGCACTTCATTTTGCTGCAGAGTAAGTCTGTTTCTGTGAATATTCACGAGAAAACAGTAAAGAGCATTTGCTAGTCTTTCCAACAAACTGAAGGAAAGCTCCAATTACATATAGTTTTGAGCGTTATTTTCTGTTTCTGTTGAGATATGGGAGGATCAACACATGCCACAGACTTCTGGAGATGGTGACAGATACCAGACTGCTCAATGAGGGGGATGAGAAAGGACTGACCCCGCTGCATCTGGCCTCTCGTGGAGGTCACGTTAAAGTAGTTGAGCTTCTCCTACGCAAGGGGGCGCTGTTTCACAGGTACAAGCGCTTCACTGCTTGTCCGGGGTAAAATATAATTCAGGCAATGTAAAAAGTAGTAGCATCTAGCTCAAGGCTATATTTTTTAGGTATCACTTTCTATCTTTCGATAGTCCACTCAGACTTAGTTGACTACATGTCAACTAGCATGAGTTCGAGTATTAGTAGACTGCCTGCGTAATATCTTCGAACACTGTAACTTTACAGGTACTGCATATGTCAACTAGACCCACCCTTAAAATCTACTCTGAGAGTTAGAGGTAGACATGTAGTTGCAAATGAATGAGAATTAGTTGACATGTAGTTACAAGGTTACTGATAGTTAGTTGAATGTCTAAAGTGGACTATCGAAATTAAGTGCAAGTTGTTTTTATGCATAATATCTTTATTTTTATATGTTTAGTGACTATAGAGGATGGTCATGCCTTCATCATGCTGCATCTGAAGGATATACACAGACCATGGATACATTGCTGACATCTAACATAAAACTTCTAAACAAAACCGATGGAGATGGGGTATTTTGTCTAATTTGCTGAAACACTCTTCATAGAACTTGGTCACAGCTGCAGGTTTGGTTAAATATCGATCTCTTTCAGAACACAGCGTTGCATCTGGCTGCTAGGGCAGGTCATGTGGCTGTAGTTAGACTGCTGTTATACAGAGGGGCCAAGATCCTCCTCAACAAGAATGATGCCTCTTTCTTGCATGAGGCTGTACATAATGGGAGGAAGGAGGTCACCAACACTGTGATTGAGAGCGACAGGTCAGCCAATTGTTTTGAAATGTTTGTTTCTCAGTTTCTTCATTTATATCTCATTCTTGTTGAAGACAGATGTGAAGAGGCGATGACTACATACAAACCAAACTCATCAAAACGCTGCATTGTCATGGATATGATTGAGTTTCTTCCAGAGTCCTTTAAAGTGAGTTTTTACTGTTGCTTAAGCCTGACACTTAAATGAAAGGTTTGACACTCTAACCGGCGAGGCATTGCATGTTTTCCCAGCATCTTCTAGACACTTGCATAAAGGAATCAGATGAAGATGTGAACAGCACCAATTACTATGTAAGTTTTTCTACTTAAAACAACCTACAATCCAAGTGTAAAATGTTTAAAGTAACAACCTCTTCAACTAACACTTCGCATGTTCTCCAGATTGAGTACAACTTCAGGTGGCTTCAGCATCCACTGCAAAACCTGAAAAAGACAGGCTTAGAAAAAGACAACACCTACAAACCTCTCAGCGCACTAAATGTTGGTACTTCACTAAAAATATATTCTAATTGTGTTAATTGCCAATGGCCACGTTCAGAAAATGTGTCTCCACTACAGGCTATGGTCAACTTTAACCACGTCAGTTTGCTGACACATCCAGTATGCAAGAAATATTTGGAGATGAAATGGTGAGATTTACAGCTGAATCTGCAGTTTTCGATGCCTCAGCATCCTGAGCTAAAGAGCGTTGTGTTCTACAGGAGCGCCTATGGGATCAAAGCACATCTGCTCAATATGACTGTGTATGCACTGGGAGTGTTTCCTCTGACGTATCTCATTGTAAACCTGAAGCCCACACTAGTCACTGCAAGAAATGTCACATCAGTCAGCATGGTGTGCACGTCCCTGTACAAGGTATAATATACTAAAGCAACTGAGAATTTGTGATGCTGTATACACCAAGTTAAAAAAACTATGACCCAACTTCTCTTTCTGTACAGCAATCCTATATAATCACAACATGCATGCTCTTGGTTCTTGCAATGAATATGTATGCAGTTGGGAAAGAGATCTTGCAAATGGTTCAACAGGTTTGTATATACTACATATTTTATATTTCCAAACTTACATCAACAATACTGTACAACAACAAAACAAATACAGAATAATGACTATATAAACATTAAAACATGAATTTTATCTAACATTTAACGTTAACTGTGCGTAGAAGAACATCATTATGGTAAAATTTAAAAAAGTTTAGTCGACGTGTTTACCTTAGATTTGCAGTCTGGATTTCCATTAAATTTTTTAAAGCTTGAGTAAAACAGTAAATGTGGAAAGATGTAAATTACATGTAGCTACTTTTCCTTCTGTGTTTGGACATGTAAATGACGCTGCTTTATCATATATAAGGCTGATGATACACAGGGCAACATTTAGAGCAATGTTGCTTGGGCACTTTTCCATTGGAAATGTAACAAATTTCTATCTGGATCATTTAAGTGAATGTTTTGATGATAACAGTTTCGAGAGGAATGCTGGACGAATTAATCGCGGCTGGCATCGCATTATCTAATCAATCTCCTCGTTACGATCATCCAATCAAATCCTTCCTTTCCACTATAAATAAACACGTTTCCCCGACATCTGCATCTCGCTTTTGTGCACACCATCTCCTCCTTAACTCCACGACTTCCTCCAATGGGGGCAAACGGAGATCGACCTGGACGCCGAACCACCAACCTTCGCCTAGGGTTCAAACCGCCAGGGTTATGAGTCCGTGGATTCTCCCAGCTCGCCCCCCCGGACAGCATGCCAAATTTTCTTTTCGGTTTTGTGCCGTTTCACCTGGTTGTATATGGACGTCAGCATTTCCCTGTGTATCAGTTGCCCTGTGTATCATCAGCTTAAACAGAAGAGCGACTTGACATGGCTAAATTTAAAAATAACTAGGCCTAAAAAGAGTGCAAAAAGTGTAATAATATAATAAATGTAGTACAATAGTGATGACGCTCATTTTCACTTATCTGACAGACGGCTAAATGAAATATGGTCACATTTACACACTGCTTAGGAAAATGGAAAAATCGTCCGTCATGTTCAGATCATGTTTGATTTTCTGAGTTTTCACATCCGTGATATGCAGTTTTGAAGAGAAAGGACTGCTTTAAAGGTTTGCATCCCAAAAGTTAAAGCATGCCCACCATGTAAACTGTGTCTTGCTTTTGGAAGCGGATGAACTATTTGCGGGATCTGTCTAACTACATGGACTGGGCCGCTGCGATCTGTTCTCTGGTGTTCGTGGTGCCGCTGCTGCTGAACGCAAAGAGCTCCTGGCACTGGCAGGCTGGAGCACTGGCCGCTCTGGCCTCCTGGTTGAACCTTCTCCTCTACCTCCAGCGGTACTGGGCTGCTAGAAACAGTTAATATGTCCACAGGGCTTTTCATTTTCACTGACTTATGTGTAGTTCCTCATGTCTTTAGGTTTGAACGGATCGGTATCTATGTGGTAATGTTTCGGGAGATCTCACGGACGCTGTTGAGCATAATCGTGCTGTTCTTCTACTTGATACTTGGGTTTGCTTTGGCCTTCTATGCCTTGATGATCGAGCAGGTGTGTATAGAAGTGCTACACTATAACACTAGCCTGAATGTTTAGTTTTATAGAGGCCAAGTTTAATGTATGAATATATTTTACAGCAACATTTTGGAAGGATGTTCCTGTCACTGCTGCAGACCTTTGTCATGATGGTTGGAGAAATTAACTACCAGGAAAATTTCTTGAAACCCTTCCTGCAAGGAGACCTTCCTTTCCCCCTTTTGACACTGGCTATCTTTATATGGTTTGTCTTACTGGTGCCTATTCTCCTCATGAACCTTCTGGTAAGTCCAAATGAAAACGGTCTAAATTTAAGTATAAAATAAGCAGTCCACTGTAACCGCCTTTCACAAAAGTACATTGTAGACCCAATGAAGCGAAGAGAGTTATAATCAACTGACGTTTTTGGGAAACGCAGCCCTGGATTACATATAAAACTCCTGTATTTTGACTATAGATTGGTTTGGCTGTTGGTGACATAGCAGAGGTTCAGACAAATGCATGTTTGAAAAGGATTGCAATGCAGGTAATTCAACACCAACACTCAAATGCTGTGTCCTAATAAGTATCCCTAAAAACAATGGTTTGTTGTCATTGTTCTTCACAGATTGAGCTTCACACTAATCTGGAGGAGCGGCTTCCCTATTGGTTTATGAAGCGGGTGGACCAGGTCACCATCAAGGAATTCCCAAACAGATGCTTCCGTGGAAAGGTCAGAAAGTCCAACACAATGAAAAGATAAGATATGTTCATGCTTCGACGGGAAAAGCAACTTTGATATTTGTGCAGCAGATGATAAAACAATAAGGGCCAGTTTCCCAGATAGGAATTAGATTAAGCCAGAACTAGACCTTTGCTAATTTAGGACATTAGAGAATTTTTAGAAACATGTCTTACAAAAATACATTATCTGTGAGCATTTTAAGACCAAACAATGACAATAATGTATTTTAAGATATTTCAGTGCAAGCTTTTTCCAGTTTAGACAGCTCTTAACATTTATTTTAATCTAGGACTAGTCTTAAACCCTGTTCGGGAAACTGCCCCCTATGCTTTCAACAGCGGCAAACTCAAACATATTTTACAAACATATAATTTATAGAATTATCTTCATTTAGAGAAATTAAGATCTAACTAAAATGAGATTTTGTGAAGAACACTACAAAGCTTTTTTTTCCCCCTCTAAAAATGCTATTTTCTTTTTTTTTTTTATATAAAAAATTAACAACAAAAACAAACAGATGTTAAAGCAGATTTGATGTGCTTGTGAACAGAAAAGATGGTTTTTCGCTGTGAATGAGGTGACGAGATCCAGGACCCGTCTCAGTCCTACCATCCACCAGTTAACGCCACTGGAAAGGGAGTTAACCAAACAGAAGTACAGGTAACACCAGTCTTGAAAAAAACAAAACTCTTCATATTAACATATCTTAGAATTAAATCCAACAGAGCTTAGGCAGTATAGCACAATATTTATATCTTTGAATAAAATTAAGGCTGTGAGGAATAAAAGCAGATTAACTTTTTTATAGATGCTTCATAAAACGGTACTGAAAGTTGTAAGTTGAGAAAATAACTTGACCTAGGACCTTTATACTGTGTGAGCCACTGTCAAGACTGTTAGTCTCTCCCTCACAGCCTCATTTTCATCCATGTTAAATTCAAATTTGGCATCTAACCCAACTAAGGACCATAGCCTGACCATGTGCTGTGAACTCTCTCAGGCTAAAGGAGATTTCAGAGACCATGGAGAAGCAACACAACCTGCTGAAGCTCGTAGTGCAGAAGATGGATATCAGCTCAGAGGCTGAAGAACATGACGGACCCCCAATCTTTCAGGAGCTGAAAGAGAAGCTCCTCACCAGGAGCAAATGGGGTCCACTGCTCAGGGCAGTGACCGCCAGAAAGAGAGGAGTCTGCAAATTCATGAAAACGGCATGAAGCCATTGTTTGTTGTATTTGCTCTAATTGTGATACTGTGGCTAATATTTGACTACGCTTCAATACAACAACCAAGGCAGAACCCAAATACCAAGAATCTAGCATTGTGTTTAAATCGAACGTGTTAAATGTTACAAAGTTTTGACTATAAATTCAACTAAAGGCAAGTCTGGTTTTATTACTGAAGAATCCATGTACATTGGTTGTGTTTGGTTTATTCATTCAATAAACCGTGTGGATCATGCAAATGAGAAATGCTTGCACAGTTTTTACTTGAAACTATTCATATTCATTTTTTTTTTCTCAGAGTTATGTATCAGTCACAGTTCTTGAGAGCAGACGATTTACTATTTGTTACAGATTAATAGCGCCATAAAAAAAAAGGAAAATAATAAATGCTACTTCTGCATCAAAAAAACATAAAAAAAAATAGCTAGCTCGTTTTTCCAGCCTCAACAAAGAATATCCACAACTACAGTATGTCAGACTATCAGCACTATGAGTTGAGATGCAGAGACAAATTTAGGACTCTTTGGCCTTTTTGGTCTCTCCCTTCACCGTCATTCTCTTCCTCTTGACTCCAGTTTGCTCTGTTGAGATACATAACTTTTAAGTATCACAAAGATCATGCTCGAGCTGCTGGAATCTCACACGAAATATGAAATGGGCTTCTGACCTTTGCCTGTGGTTTTATTTTGCTCCTCTCTCTGAGCTGACTGCCTTGCAGAATGTGAGGAGGAGGAGGAGGAGGAGGAAGAGGAGTCAGGGAGCTCCTTCCTTTGTCTGTGCCCCTCCAGCATGCCTATCTCCTGGGCTTTTCCTAAAGAGAGGGGTGTGGTTTAGTTTAGAAGGGGGCAGAGCACTATTTTAATGAGTGTATTAATATCTGCCGTTAATTTAAAAATGTGTTTTTCTTTCTAACCAGTTATACTTTTGTATTACCAGCCAGTTTCCCCAAACTGTTTTGATGATGATAATTCTGCGTGATGCATACTACACCTCTGACATCCAGAGATAGAGATGCATTTAGAGAGCATAAAACAAAATCACAAAGCTTGTTAGTTTTGTTAGCCATGCATTCTGGTAGCACCGAGCCCGTTTCATTTGGCTGAAAGGCATTGATCAAAGACATTAAAAGGCAGCAGCTAACAACTGTTATACTGCGTACCAGAGAGTTAAAGACTGCTAACAATCTATAATGCAACAACACTTTGAGAGACATTGTTTCAATATTAATTAGAATTTTCAAAAAGCCTACTATAGTTGTCAAATCCTTCTTTTTACACTTTTGCACTTCAATGAACACTTGTAGTATTGTTCTATAATAAACACTGGTAATGTTGCATTGTTTAACAGCTTATTAAATTATATTAAAATGTATTGAATTGTTATACATGCATTCCCTATTAGAATGTACATTATTTTAATCTTTATGTACATTTAGCATATTAAGTGTCTCCATTACGCTTGTGGTTTTTAATATACATCAAACATTAATAATGATCATGATATGAATTTGTAACCGTGTTAAAACGATTACTCACTCTAAACCCCAAAAGATCCAGAAAAATCAACACATATAAATATATATATATATATTTTTTTTATAAAAGAGTAGAGCATTGTTAGTTTAAGCTGCAACAGGCTCCTGCAATGATTGGATTTGGAAGAAAATCAAAGATCACTCTCAGTTAAAGCAAAACTACATAGACCGCAGAGCTGCCACATCCCCAAAAAGGATGAAACTCATTTATTTAGGTTCAAATTATTTTACAAAGTACACAAAGTTACTTGAATGGTCATAAATCAGTTATATTAGGAACTCCGAGTCTCATCAGGTTATTTAGTAATAACATTACAACTATAAACAACATTTGTTGTCTTACATGCAACAATGAGGGGAAAAAGCAAAAAAAAACAAAAACAAAAACATTTTCATTAATTAAAAATAATAAAAATTGCATATCAGTACAATGAATCTAGCACTCTACCAGCATTTACAAATATATGTCTAACAAATGAATTAGACAAGATGTCATAAGGTTTGAACAGTAAGTTACGTACTCCATTTCCACACTCCACACAGTTGGTAAAAGTCATGCACAATGCACAATCCTCTTTCTCCTTTCGGCCCAATGCACTATTCAAAATGCAATGTGCACTCATGAGGACACTGCAACACAAAGTGCTCGCGGAAAAGAAAATAAAAAAAACAAAAAAAACCCTAATCTCACATTATGGTCCCCAATACAAGTAAAATTACACGTACCCTGCGCAAAATGCTGACAGTCCCCATTCATAAATATATAAACAAAAAAATTGTTCAGAAACAACAGTCTAAAAGTGAAAAAGGGAAAAAAAACACAACAAACAAGCAAAAAACACAATGTACAGACATCTGAACGACAGTACTAACATTGTTTGAGCTCAAGTTTGTGCTGAAAGGGCTCCATTATCTTACTTGTGTTCCAATCGCAGCAGTTGTTCCTTACCATTTATGGTTAGAGATTTTAACTGTCCATCTTCTTCCACTTCTACACGCTCCTGTCCATTCTCAACGATTCTATCAAAACAAATAAATAGCTCTAAGCATCGATGAATAACGAGAGGGAATCTTTTAAAATGCTGGTTCAGGCTGTGCTGCTTATGCAGTTAACTTGATGTTGCTTTTATATCTCAAATCTAAGCAGCTTAATTTTGTACCATGAAAGTAAGCTATTTCTTGTGAATGTCTATGTGTAGATCATAAGAGAAGTGCAGTAACGGATGGAAAAGAATGCGTTTGTGATTACAACAATATTTTAAATTATTTTATAATTTATAATTAATTTTATTAAAAAAAAATAATAATAAAAAAAAAATGAAAGAAAGCAGTTTGCAGTATCAAGTCACATTCTGTACAGCTAAAATAATTAAAAGCAGAGGATATAGATACACATATGGCCACATCCACTTTTAGGTTACAAATTAGATGGTTAAATTACAACTCTGGAAAGATGCCTACCTTTTTGTAGTGATTTTCCTGCCATTGATGAATTTAGTGGAGGTTGAGACAGAGCGGAAGCTGCCCATGCCTCCGCCACCTCCACCTCCCCCTCCCCCTCCTCCACCAAATGAAGTTGAAGAGAAAGAAGTAAATCCACCACCTCCCATATGGCCAAAGGGAGAGAAACCTAACAGAATATTTAAAGAAAAAAAGATATACTTGGCACCAAATTACATTTCCACGAGTTTTCTAATCCATGAGTTGTCCTGATTCACATTGATGTAAACGTGCACCTACAAAAAGATAGCTTGCACTTGCACTTTTGGATCAATTAACAAGCCTTCGAACTGAAACACGAACATATTTGTAATACCTCACCTGCATCAAAAGATGAAAACCCTGCCCCAAATGGTGGGAATCCCCCAAAACCCCCAAAGAAGGATCCTCCTGTCCGGCTCCTGCTCATGCCCCGCTGGTGGTGGTGGTGGTGATGGTGCCGCCGACCTCCACCAAAGAAGTCATCATCAAATGGATCTCCACCTAAGAATGTAGCATTTATAGACCTTTTCAGTACTGTACTTGTTGTGAACTTATTTAATTACCAATAACTCTTCAAAAGTGATGCTACATATATATAAAGCCACTTAAAAAAGCTAAATATAAAAAAAAAAGAAAGTGCAAACTCACCAAAGAAGTCTGCAAATGGATCTTGTCCGCCAAAGAATTCCCTGAAGACATCCTCTGGATTGCGGAATGTAAATCCTCCAAAGTGGTCATTATTAAAGTGTCCTCTTCCGCCTCCTGTCCAGATAATGAAAAACGTGACACGTTCGAACATAACATATTTCCATATTAGTTAAATGAATCCCAAATTTGAGACTAATAAAATGACCAAACACCGTACTACTAAAATTCACTGAAGGATGTAATTTACCTCCACCTGGAGTTAAGCCTTCTTTTCCGTACCGATCGTATGTGTTCCTTTTATTTGCTGTGGGCATGCAAACCAAGAGTCAAGCAACTATATTTTGCTAATGACAAAATATGAGAGAGCATACAGATTTGTAACACATTAACGGTCCAGAATCTAGTAATTATATTACTCATGCAGCGGCCCTGAATCACACGTTGAAGGCACCAGACACAGCGGGTGCAGCACCACCGGTCATTATACTTCGTTTATATATAAAACAAAGCCAATCATACAGAACACTGAACACTACATTTCCAAGTGCCTCAAAAGTGCAGTCTGTACAAGGCTGATAAGGCTTTGTTTAGCACGTAGTGAGAGTGTGTGTAATCAGCTGTGCCACATTTGGCAAAAAAAACAAAAAAACAAAGCTTGCTTACAGTGTATTAAGAATCTACAGCTCCACTGAAGTAGCGCATTTATAAATCCTTTACGGTTACTACTAGCACTTCCTTTAAGAAGAGGCTCAACAGTAAGGATTTTATTTAAAGGCCCAATCAGGTCAATACAACAAATTTTCACCAGCCGTGAGGAACACTTACAAATGCTGATTAAAATTTAAAAAAGAAACTAAAATAAATCATATAAATAAAATATCTATTTATTTAATGAACTTTATGTTAGGACTTACCATCTGACAAGACTTCATAGGCTTCAGAAAGCTGTTTAAACTTCTTTTCCGCATCTTCCTTGTTATCTGGATTCTTATCTGGATGCCACCTGAGAGCTAGTTTCCTGTAACTACGAGGGAAATACAGCATGAATACTATAATAATACCATTAAAAATATCATCAGTGCTGGTATTTTAGAAATCTGGATTACTATAAAATGTAGAACAGCATTTATTGCAAGAGGACCATGTGAAACCAAAGACTAACGTACGCTTTTTTGATGTCATCCGGAGATGCATTTCTCTGCACTCCTAGAATCACATAATAGTCGTCATCCATGGCCACCGACTTCAATTGCTGCCAATAAAAGGGGGATTAACAACAAATTAGCACATATCTGCAGGCATTATAACTATATCTTCTCTTTGATTTAATACATTGTATTTAAAGGCCAGGATGAAAAAAAAAAAAAAAGTGTCATACACAATCTTACTGTGAAATGTTTATTCAAAGAACAATTGCCATATTGTTATTAACATATCTATTGGTCTGAGGCATCATAATATATGGGTCATAAAAGACTCAACAAATGTGCATGGAAAACATTTACTCATTTGTAACACAAGACATATAAATAAAGTTCAGATCAGCTTGAAGAACAGCCCGTGACTGACTGTGCAGCTATAAGAGGCCTTTTCTAAATCTCGTCTATAGGTTACCTACCTACGTTGCTATGGCTACTTGCATACCCTGAAAGTTATCTCTATTTTGGAACCGAAAGTTGAGGTCATCTGCTTGCTTACTCTTAAACATAGCAGGGTAAGTCACATAACCTGCTTTCTGGAACAGCCCCATGGTGCCACCAGAAAATTAACTCAAATATAACACCCTCCCTGTTTCAGTAAACAATATAGGCATCCTGCTGCTTTCGTTTCTCATCTCAAGTCCTGAACACAGTTCAATACCTGTGCTTGTACACATTTCACAAAATAAACCAGTGTCTGCCTGAGCCTATGCATATAATAAAGCGGTCCTCAATCTGTTTTGATGCAATTACGTGACAAATTGGAATCAGCCTGTGGACCGGTCACATTTCCTCACTGAAACTAACAGGCTGTTTTCATTTCTCAACCAAGAGAGTAGCATGTGATGCCTTTATTTTGTCCCACAGTGACCCAGAATCAAGCTTTGCTCTTATTCTTGTGTGGCAAACACCTTGGGGCACTAACTTCATATCATGACGAGTTTGTTTTCACACAACACATAATATTTTGAGTGTTCGAAGATAAGGACAACATACGCAGAAATAAGAGACAGAGAAGTGTTATATATGTCACACGCTCATTGCCCCACTTACAATACGAAACATAGGTTTATTAATATTATATAAGCAATGATTTTTGGTGCATTGCAAATAGATGCCCGCACTGAATAAAAGCAGCAGAAGCAAGGTTCAGCTGCAAAAATGAAAGAACATTCTATGATGACGTGCTGATCCTCATGTTGTGCTAAACCTGTATGGCTTACATTCTTCAGTGAAACAAAGAGAAAATACTTCTCTGTAACCATTCGGTTTCATTTAATGCACAAAAGATGCAAGTGAATAACGGCTGAAGATGTCATTCTGATCAATCTCTTTTTGTGTTTCGCAGAAGAAAGAAAATGAATGCAGGTTTATAACAACATAAGGGAGAGAAAACTGACGGATTGTTCATATTTGGGTGAGCTACCTCTTTAAAGCTTCTCTATTGTCAACAAGCTAGCCAACCACCAACAATGCTAACAATAAATCCTATTAATACCTTCTTCCTGACTAATTAATCTCTTTTTTTACCCACACTTTCAGCAGACCAACACATCAGAACAGCGATGCAACTTGCTGCTATTCATTTTTCGACCTGGCAACCTTGGCATCCTTTAGATGAGCTAGCCAGCTAGCATCAATGCTATGAGTTGGCGAGCAGGTTTTATTATTGTTTATCTCATCCAACAAAGCTCTAGCGTAAGTCTGGGAACATATTTGACGCTTAACCTACCTTGTGTTTTAACTGCCAGAGGCAGCTGCTCTGTTTTTGGTTCTCTAACCTCTGCCTGTGGGTAGCTGTATCGAGCTGATGTGACAAGCAACGAAGCGTCCGGAAATAACACGAATCTTCTGTGGGGGTTTAGCGAAAATTGACGTCACGTCCTTTTTGAGGTATTCAAAGCATTCGCGCCTTTGGCTCTAGTCTCTCTGATTAAATAAATAATTGTAGTGGACTTGACAGCTGCGTTACGATGTCGAAAAACATTCGGCTTTGTTTGTTTTCGTCTCCTGTGTGAAAAATGATGGCCATTGTAATTTATATATATATACATATATA